>WSXT02193867.1:0-19436 GCA_011762715.2 Neuroterus valhalla
GGGAAGGGGTCTCTACAGGGATCGGGAAAGTTTTAAAAGGAGATCGAAAGACGCATGTATGAATAAGGAGGGGGGAATCTTGAGAGACTGGATGGTGGACAGAGGGTGGGAGGTCGCGAATGGTACAATGAAAGGGGACGAAAAGAGAGAGTACACGTATGTGAGTAAGGTGGGAGCATCGGTGATAGATTATGTGGTCATGAATATGCGTGGGTGGGATGAGACGGAGAGATTCGCTGTAGAAGGGAGGATAGAATCAGACCATCAGCCTCTCATCCTTTGGGTAAGAGGGGAGGGCTGTGAAAGGCAGGGAGAAGAAGTTACAATGGGTGAGAGGGAGGTATGGACGGAGGCGTCCATATAGAGATAGAGGTAGATATGGACGCCCCCGTCCATATCTCCTCATAGCCTCCCCAGGCTATGGAAAAGTACCAGGAGCAGTTAGGGAAGTGACTTTTGAAGGGTAGTCGGCGGAAGAGATATGGGGGGAGGGGGATCTAGAAGTGAAGGCAAAAGAGTGTGTGAGAGATGCAGAGAAGGGTGGAAGGAAAGTACAAGAAGTGTAATGATGGAATCACGAAGAGAGAGGAGTACGTTGAGATGAGGAAGGAGTTTAGGTTGATGTGTGAAAGAAGAGACAGAGAAAAGGATGTGGAAGAAGAGTTGAGAAGTGTTAAGATCGGGGGGACGTGTGGAAGATAGTAAATAGGTTTAGAAAGCGCAGGGAGGGGAGAAGTGAAAAGATCAGTAGGGAGGGATAGAGGGATTTTTTCAAAGAATCATTTCAGGGCTCAGAAGAACAGAAGAGAGATGGTGGAAGTAGAAGAACGAGAGAAAGGAGGGACAGAGTTAACTGACGAGGAGATAGTCACAAATGAGAAAATTAAGAAGGTTCAAGACAGCAGGCTTGCACGGAGTGCAGAACGAAGTGTGGATTTTTGGCTCATCAGCTGTTACAGACAGGCTGAAAGAGGTAGTTGAGAAGGTATGGAGGGGTGAGGGATTTTCAGGAGAGTGGCGAGAGGGTCTGATAGTGCTTCTACATAAGAAGAGGGATATGCATAGGCAGGGAAATTATAGAGGAATCACATTGATGAACACGGCGTACAATATGTACGCGATGGTATTAGCGGAGATGCTTCGGAATGATTTCGAGGGGAAGGCATATTGCCAGAGACTCAGGCTGGATTCAGAGCGGGTAGGAACACTATAAAAAATATTTATATTTTGCAGCACGTGGTGGATAGAGAAATAACTTCCTCGTCAAAGAGAGCCATTCTCAGACATTTGTCCATGTATATATAAAACATCTAAGAGGACATAAGGCATCCTTGCCTAACGCTCTGCCTGATACCAAACCAATCGCTCAGTTGTCCATTTACTCTCACACTTGCTTTGCTACCATTATATATTGCTTGTATTGCTTTCAGAAGCCATCTAGTCACTCCATATTCTTTTAGGATCTCTCGAAGTTTAGCTCTATTTACCTTGTCGAAAGCTTTTTTCCAGATCAACGAATGCACAGAAAACTTTTTTGTTTACTCTTAGGTTTTTTTCTGTGCTCTGTCTCAAGCTGAATATCTGATCCGCACATGATCTCCCTGGCATAAATCCGCCTTGAACTTCCCAGATCCCTTCCTTTGTTACTCCCATGACTTCATTAATAAGTATTTGATTGGTTGATTCAATGTGTCCCCTTAGGGTTTACATTTCCCTCTCACCTCTCCACTAATCCTTTACGCACCCTACCACTACCTTAGTAGTAAATAAGGGGGACCTACAGCTTAAGGTGGGTTTTGAATCACCAAGAACACCAGCCCCAAGTACTCAGAGTAACCTTTCCCTTCAGAGGTACCAGCACTACGACTTTCCGCGTATGAACACTCTCTTGCTGAGCAAGTGTTCATTGCGTTGACCGCCAAAACTCTTTGAGAGTGCGAGGCGGGAATCAAACTCACAACCAGCCGGCGTGGGTCCAAAGCACATGCCTCGACCCCCAGAACCAAACGACCACTCCTATTAATAAGTATTTTGGTAAATATTTTTCCCATAGTACTTAGCAGGCTAATCGCTCTATATTTATTACAGTCGCCTAGACCATCCTTTCTCTTGTAGATTGGGACAAACTCCGCTATTCACAGCACACATATTCATAAATTCACACAGCCACACAACGTCGGAATTGTCTAACGTATCCGTGTCTGTGTTACTGTTCTTACGCTCCGCAGCTTCACCTTCATACAGCTTCTTGAAAAAATTCCGCATACAGTCTTTCACTTTGTCCCAATCCCATACCATTTTACCGTCAGCATTCTTAATTCCAACTACCTCAGTGCTAGTATTTCCTTTTCTAGTCTTCTCAACATATTCCCATAATGGTTTCTTATTTTCTTCAAAGTCATTTTGCATTTTCGTATCTTCTTCCGTTTTGATTTTATCCTTGCTTTCCTCTTTATATCCCTATAATCATTTATGACCCTAAATATTTATCCAGCTTTTCACGATATATTTTTTGTACTCTTGGTTTTTGCAAATTCTATATTCTGACTCGCGTCTGTTTTGATTTTTAAATAATTTTTCTTCCCCTCCATCCTTGACCTAGGTTAATTTTTGAAACTATAAGATAGTGATCCGAACCGCATTTAGAACCTCTCATAGCCCTTGTATATTTTACAAGCCCTCTCAGTCTTTCGTCCGCTACTACTATGGCCTTCGCCTCTGCACCAAGTATACATGTGTATCATTTTGTGCCTTAACCAAGTGTTTGTAATAAACAAACGCTTCCCTAAGCACGAACTGATCAATTCATCCCCATTACCATTTGTTTTTGGGTCTCCGAAATGACCAAGTACTCTGTCAGTAACTTTGCGTTGCACACGAAGGTGTCTTTTGACTCTTCACTCTCACCATCAACAGGAGTGTAGCGTGCTACAATAAACAGCCTTCTGATTCCCTCTTTCATTCTAGCCCATAATAATCTAGGAGATACACACCTACACATTTTGACATGCTCGTTTGCTCTCTCATACATAATTGGACCAATTCCTTGGCTAGCGTGTGATTCATTGTCTACTCCTGATCAGAGTTCGAGACCATTCTCCACCATATTAACCTCACATCCCTTTTCCTTTGTTCCCGGTACGCACAAAATATCAAGCTCCCTTACGCGCATAGTATCCCGCAATTCCTTTTCTTTTCCTTTAGATAATTTATACCTCTGGCATTCCACACACCCAGTCTCCATTCATCACCTGAAACTTCCGGGGGCACGCGGTCCGTTGATGAAAGTGGCAGTCCTGTCATCCGAGGCTATATTATAGTTTGTATTATTCATTATGTAAATTATCCACCTAAGCACTAACTTCAAGCGAGGAAATATTCCGTGAATAAAGTCATGTCCGAACATAGATCTAATTCGTTATATAGTGGTGTATAAATCCATAACGTCAGTCACTACCAAACATCAGTCATTTAAAGGAGGTACAAAAGGAAGGTACGAAAAGAAAGTGGTAGAAACAAGTGAAGCTGGAACAAAACGAGGTGATATTTGTTCTGTTAAATACTGACGAGAGCACAGTCTACTGCATTTTTTTGGTCATTTAGAAGGAGTGGACCAGGCTTGGTCTCGCGAACTGCTGAAAAAATAACTCTTATCTGTAAGCGCCTCGCCTTGAATACGCAGAGGGTCACTTGGAAATTTTATTTGAATCTTGAACAAAATAATCCAGCATCATTCAAAAACTTGAATTTAAAAGGAGAACTTCTGCTTCCAATCATAAAGAATAAATTTATTTTCCAACATAATGAGAAGATTCATTTTCTAGTACAAAACGCAAAGTTCCATAAAAAAAATCAATTTTCTCTAAATAAAATTTCGGGGGAAGTTAAAAGGACAAAAATAAGGTACTCATCCTTGTATAATCATTCAGTCTCGGTGACTAGAGATTCTCTTTTATTGAAAATTGTTACTTCTTACAACAAATAATAAAAACACACATTTAAAAAAAACTGCTCAATACGAACAAGATGAATCTCTCACATAACAATTCAGATTCATAAAAAAAAGCATGAATTGACGAGAAAAATTTACAAGTGTAACTGCGAAAAATACAAATTTTCAACAAAAAACAATTCATCTACTTAATAAAATTCAAGGGCAATTCAAAGAGCAAATATAAGGTACTCATCCTCGTGTAATGATGTAGATTTGCCGACCAGAGATCTATCTTCACAAAGATGATCAATTTTTACACCAAAGAATATTGGACAAACACACTTAATAAAAATTGTAGAAATTAACGCGTAATAAGGAGACCGATATGATCATGTGTTTCCTATCAAGTTTTCGAGTCGACTAACCCCTTGAAGAAAGCGCCCTCTTGACAATGTCATTTGAGACTATTCGCCATTTTTTGGAAAAAAACTTTCAGAAATTCCTAGTTAAATGACGACAAACACTTAATAAAAATTGGAAAAATTAACGCGGTATAACGAGACCGATATACTCATGTGTTCCCAATCAACATGTATCTAAAAAAACTGCGGGGATCTCCGTAATGATACTAGATGCTAGAGAATCACCCTCCAAATTTGATCCTTTTTTCAAGATATCTTAGAAGTAAGATTTTTATTCAAATTACTAAAAAATTGATATATATATTTCAATAAGTACAGCATAAATTAGGAATGCATTTCGTTTATAAAAATGATGTTTTTGCATGAGAAAATATAATAATAAATGCATATTAATAAATTTTTCACTCCATTTATACCCGTTTCGGGTTTTCACATACCCCCCCCCCCCCCTCCCCACAGGAGATCGTCGGACATTGAGCCCTTCAACTCAAATCCTTTCCCGAAATCCCCAATAACCCCAACTCTCATAATAAGCCTCCAAGTAATGCTTGACGTACTCAATCCTGTGGGATTTTCAATCTCCGAAACCCCTACCGTCTGCAGCCGGATTTTTTATTTAAAACGCTCGCATTTGCCTGAATATTTGATCAAAGGAGAGGAAAACTGCAGGAAACCAAAACTTCTGAGCGCAGTCGATTATCGACAGACGAGTTTAGATGTAGACATTCGATAGCATCGAATGCCTACACCGATCCTCTGCTTCAAATCTCCCTTTATAATTTTGTTCGTTTACTAACGTGATGTGAATAATAAGCAAGTTATTTATATGTCGAATCGAATATCCAGTGTTTGTATAGAAATTATCTAAATCTTTTGATGTAATGTTACTGCAGTACTTTTTTCTTCAAGAAATATTCATTTTTGACGTCCTCTAGTGTTCAGCCTAATAGAATCTGTGCTATTACTTTCAGCTTCTTTATTGATATTTTTCGAGGCAAAACATCCTTGCTGCTTATTTGGCAATTCCTCTACAAGTTTTACAACATTTTTTCGAGCTACATGATCTTGCTGTGGATGTGTTTTCGATCTGCCAGTCGAACATATGTAACAATTACAGGTTGAACATACTTCCGTTGATGCATTATTTATCCCCGTGAGCTTAGGTAACAATATGTTTTCATAGTAAGGCATCGTTGGTAATGTTCTCTTCAAATCATTTTCCTCGTGTTGAAGTAGTACTAGACGATATGTAGCATATATACTCAAAGGGAACCTTTTATCATCCAAGTTATAATTCTTCAACCAATTTTTGATGAGTTTTTGTTAATTGAAAATTTCTGTAATTTTTCTGTCCAAGAACAATTTTTTGTCCACATGGTCCACGAACATTTACCCTATTCTCTTGATGAGTACTTGCACAACTGTGATGTGTAGGCACTATAGAAACACTTCAATACACTTCAATTCACGATATGCAAATTAACATTAATTATCGACAACATGTAATACTTTTTGCATAAACTCAGACGTATTTCGCGATAACGACAAAAGACAAGGCACTGACTTCACACATAAAAATATCAAAAGCGGAGAAACTATTGACTCGAATGCGAAATATCGATAAGTTTAGAATCAACTATCTAAAAGTTATAGGCGGAAACACAGAAAGCGACGTTAATTTAATCTACTTGAGGATAACCTGCCTAATTGCTCCGATGTCAGCACTGTCCCTAATCGCAGAGGTTACATGGCGCGCCTGCACACTCTGTAGTGCCAGAAACACTCAGAGATCTCGCACCTTTAAAGCAAGTGTTGAGAAACCGTACCATAAACCCTTCGAAAACAAGGGATGTACAAACTGCTTTAAAGCAACTGCTGAAACAAGGCATTCCCTAGGAGACGATGGCGACTTCAGGACAAGGAGAAACATTGATGAAAAGGCTGAAAACCACTTGCATCAACTAAACAAGAAGATTAAAAAGAAGTAAAAAGAAGTGAATTGCAAAGAGGGGAGGATGGGTAAGGGAGAATCGAATGTTTCTCACTAACCCTCGTTCCTCTTCAATGATCCTCCTGTTTTTGTCAAAATCCAACCAAAGTCTGAAAAAGTCGATTTTGGGGATAAATTTACGAAGTAAAGCATCTATTGAATAAAGACACTAAGAACATCATACGTTTGATCCGAAAAGGAATGCCCATCAATCACTGCTGAAGAGATAAAGGAAGCATTAAGGAGCACGGATAACTTCTCTGCTGTTGGTTCAGATTGTATAAAGAACTTTTGGTGAAATAAGTTCACTCCTGCACACCAACATATAGCCCGCATCTTCATGTCAAACTTAAAGTCGGAGATCCCAGAATACTTTTTATAAGATCTTTATATCTCTTCTGAATGACAGGATTGTTCGGATAATTTGACCTGTATGGAGTGAGATTTACGAACAGCGAGAATGTAAAAGAGGCGCAGCAGGCTGTCGGGGAAACCTGCTGATCCACAGGAGTGTCTGCAAAGACGGTGCAAACTACAAACGCGATCTGTCGATGGGCTGGATTGATTGCCAAAAAGCTTTTGATTGAACTTCCCATAGACTTATTATCTGTCTGTTGAAAAGCTTGAAGGTTCATTCAGATATAGTACGATGCATAGAGAGATTAATGCTGCTTTGGGAGACCAGATTTACAATACTTCATTACAATCACAACATTGACACTATCTCTCACTCTTCGCTATTCTCATGGGTACCTCTAGCCACGGTGCAGGCAGCTGAAACCCTTGGCCTGAACCTCAACATCAGAAGTGAGGGCAGTGCATTACTCCATCAAGATGCCTCACGCCTCAAAGTACAGGTGAAGAAAGCGGAGGTGAATAACTTCCTGAGACAACATGAAGACAAAGTGATGCACGGAAAATTTTACAAAATTGTGAAAGAACAATCCTTGTCATATGAGTCAACGTTTGCTTTTCTCAAATCGTCTGGTCTGAATTCAAGAACAGAGAAGTTCATTTTCGCGTGTCAGGACGGTGTGATTTCCACCTTAGCATACCGTAGAAGCATATTGCGTCAAGATGTTCCCAGCGATAGGTGCAGGGCACGTCTCAAACTTCCTGAGCACCTATAGCATATACTATCGGATTGTCCTATTCACGCAGGAACGACGTATATTCACAGACACAATGCTGCCTTAAGAGTGCTTTACTACCATCTTTGTCGCTCTAATGGCGTTGGTAGCGACCCTGCCCTGCCTAACTTTCCGAAAGGGGATAGAGTCTATTGTTGAGAACAAGAAATACCGAATCTAGTGGAACTATGATTTCTCCGCAATAGCCCCTGTCCAACAAACAAGACCTGACATCGTGCTTCTTTACAAACGTGACCGAACTATGTTCGTGATCGAATTTTCGGTCCCGGACAACTACAACATCAAAGGCAAGGAAATCGAGAGAAAGGAGAGGTACAGAGATCTCAGATAGCACCTTCAACGATTTCGAAAAGGATATTCGGTAAAAATGATTGTTCTTATAATCGGTGCTCTTGGAGGAGCGACGCCTTCACTGGTTAGTAACATTAAAGCCATGCCGGTTTAAAAGACTCGAGATCAATTCTTGACTAGACGATAATAATGCATGCACTGATAGGGACCTCGACGACAAGGTTTTTCATTTGAATGCAGAATTATCAGTGTTCCAAGTGCAAGAAGGCAGCAAAGTCGAACCTTCTAGGTAGATGAAATGAGGTTCCAACCTGAACTGAATAAGGAAAAAAACATGCAGCTGAAAACCGCAGTTTCTCAATTGGGAGACATGACCGACTACTGGTTGGTTGTTTGGGGAAAAACTAACAGGAGCAATTTAAACGCTGCTTGGTTTCAACTAGAGAAAGAAAGATCAATAAAAACCCCTGTAATGAAGCCTATTAACATCACAGACTCAGACGTTTCAACGGTTTTGGAATGATCCAGTAATTGAAAAGCTCCAGGTTCGGGCATGGTGCGCGATTTCTAGTACAAGTTCCTAATAAGTGTGCACGCTACAATGTAGAGGTTTTTCCAGAAGATCATCGAACACCCAGATCTAATGCCGAAATTATGCTCAGAGGAACGACGTATAAGTTGCCTAAAAAACCAGATGATGAGAATCCACCTGGATTTCGACCAATAGCCTGTCTGCCAACGATTCATAAGTGCCTTATAACTGTAATTGCAGGTGAGGTTCACTCTTATTATGAAAAGAATGAAATTCTTACCATAAAACAGGAAGCATGTTGCAAGAACTCCCGGGGTAGTAAAGATCTAGTTACTATTGATGCTGTGAACGGCCTTTCCAGCTAAATATTAGATGCCTCTTTGTTCACTCCATTCTGATCTAATATTTTGGCATGTTTGCCGTAGAATATGTTTTCTCCAAATTGCGTTTATATTTTCTATGTGGTTCCTGCCCTGATATCTAAGGCTTCCGCTAAATACAAGTGAGACAAGCGTGAGAAAAGTGAATAATCAAGATATGTTCCACTTGCGGTGTTGAAAAGCCCAACACATTGCTTGCTAATAAAATTATCTCTTAACTGTACAACTTGCGATACACACTATTGCTTGAAATCTACAATGCCCACAACCCATATATATCGTCGTAGAACTATCCTTTCAGTTGCTGAATTACTATGGTGCATTCGATGCTTAGTCTTTCCAACGTAGATGGTTCTGTTTATCCTATTAAGGCTGGTGTTCGACTAGTTCATGAACCAAAAAAGAGTACGTAAGAACAGGATTGGCATAGGTTTTGCAGCCCTAATTTTGTTGGTGAAGTTAAGAGAACTCACCAGAAACAATCTGAAATGCAGTGAGGGAATATATTAGGATTTTCTTAACTATCGTATGCTGCAAATCCTAAGACTCGACCATAACCAGATATTTGTATGACTCACCCTCAACCATTGTCTCTATATGATCCTCATTTTAGACCTTGAATTCTTCGGTCCCCAACTCTCCTCTATTTAGTTGCACCGTTTTGCATTCATCCAGTCCAAACTCCATTTGGACGACATTTAGGAACTTAATTTTAACATGTATCACTTGCTGCAAATTCTGGTCTGAACTGGCGTACAGCTTTAGGTCATCCTTGTACAAAGGATAGGTTAGTTTATGACCATTTTCATCATCATGAATTTTGAATCCATGATGCATGCTATGGAGTGTTAGGCTTGATGGATTTAACGCTAAACGGAACCATAATGCACTAAAGGAGTCCCCTTGGAAGATACCCAGCGTAATGCGCATTGATCCATTTGCCCTTTGTTGTCCATGATCAAAGTACTTGATTCGGGTTTTCCAAAGGATCATCTCACGACCTAGGAAGTTGACGATACGTTGGCAAATCTTGTAAATGTTTTGAACGGTTTTAATGGTGATTTCATCTTTTCTAAACCGTTAGTTTTCGCAACATCTTTTTTGTTCTTTAGTCAGCATGTCATTCTCGTCACAATGAAAGTAAACCTTATCTACAGTTGCAGCTCTAAAGTTATTATAACTCGGTTAAGGACAGGCAATTGGTCGGAATTAGGATGGACTGTAAGCGTTTGGTTTTTTAGACATCATAAACATGGTTCCTTGGAGCATCAAGCTCGGCATCAGGTATGAGTGTCTTCGATGATTTTCTAAAGAAACCTCGCCAACGCAGGGTGCACACTCGTTAGGTACTTCTACTGGAAATCGCGCTCCATGTCCGAACATATTGGTTTCCATTTGCCTAATATTTTCAAAACCTCTAAAGCGTCTGAGTCTGCCATATAAGTAGCTCGATTACAGAGTTATTACTTGCCTTTACTTTCTTTAGTCGAAACGACACAGCGACTAAATTATTTCTGTTAGTTTTTCCCCAAAAACCTGATCTGTAGTGAGCCGTGTCTTCCAATTCAGAAACTTCAGTATTCAGCTGCATATTATGCTCTCTATTTAGTTAACAATGGGAATTTTTTTCATTTGCCTTCGAGGTTCAATTTTTCTATGAGTCTATGATCTCATTTGATTATGTTGGTGTCAATGTTTCGAGGTTCCGAGGGTTTATGATATTAGTAGCAAGGTGTATCAGGTTTCTTGTTCTTTTCTTTCCTTATATTAGATTAATTTCCCAATTAACTTCATCTTTTGCTAACATCCATATCCAACATGATTTTTAATGGTGGATTTTATTCCCTTCTTGGAGTAAAGACTGCATTTGCAAGCCTAGTTCTACGACTTGATGTTATAACAAATGTGTAGCCGCACAATTCACCATAGTTTCCTCCTGTAACTTTTGTGTTGGCTCTAAATTTCTCAACTCTGGTAAACTCGACAAATCCTCGACCAAAGGAAGCAATATGTTGGCAGATATTGAGCGGTTTTGAACGGTTTGATTCTGTCCCTCTACTCTTGTAGCTAGATGCGAACATTGAAATAAGAAGGGAGGATGATTTTCTCTTGTTACACTCTGCCCTTTCTTCTCTGCTAAATGACGAAGGCGCACTGTATCCTGAAGCTTTGTCCTCTTTCGCGTTTAGCTTTAAACTTCGCGCTCTGGTAATAGAGACGCATTAATTCACCTATCATTTTTCTTTCACAAATGATGCTCTCCCACGGTGTTCCTATTAGAGTGGATGGCTTCAAACCGTTTACGTTTTCCAAAGCATCCACAACAAGCACAGCTAATTTTCCACTGTTTGCCGTTTTTCGCAGATGTTTTTTCTGGTCAGATTGTCGATTGGTGAGATCTGCGTGCCCATCACGTAGCTCACTATACTGTGTTTGGCATGCTGAGGCCTCCAGCAGTGATTTAGGGGTGCCCCGGGGATTTTCGGGCTGCGACCATCCTTTCAGAATATGTGTGGAACTCTCTAATAATTTTTGGGTTTTAGTGTCCCTCTAAGTCCCTTCCCTTTCTGTTCTTTGCCCGTCCAGCATGAGAAACCCTATCTTAAGCAATGCCGCGTTCCTATTTGGAGCGCCAACGTAGACATCAAAGTAATAAAAGGGAAGCTTGACCCATTCCTGGCCAAGACTATTTTTCGTCGATTAAATTTAGTAAATTTTTGCGTTTTGCTTTGTATTTGCTTAATCAACACCACAATTTCATAAAATTCACCTAAAATTTTTTTTTCAGTGTTTTTCAGTAACACGACCCGTGGCCATCAAGGGAGTAAGAAACACATTTATCGATTCAGAATCTTTTCGGGTCGCAAATACGACTCAAGGCGTTTCATACTTAAAAACTATGGTGTTACAAGATTGGGCTGTAGAACACATTAGGCATCTAAAGTTAGATGAACCAGAATCATGTTTATCCAAGAAAATCTGAATTTCTTCAATTCCAAACAAAGTAGTAGGCTTTATAATCAAGTCCATCGGTTTTCGAATTTTTAGCGTCATGGCTATATTTACATGACACATCCATGGAGGCAAGCTTGTACACGTGTAAAAACTATTGAAAGTCAAAATTCAAGTAATAATAGAGAAGAAGGAGGAGGGCAGCCGAAACTATTGTGAGCATGTGCTTGACAAAGCAAGAGTACTAAAAAAAAAGTTAAATCGTCTGCTTCCCAAACTTAAAAACTACCGTAATAGCGATTATACTCCTCGATAAATAATTGCAATTTTTGGAAAGTTTATAAATATCTGCTCTTAGTTCTTAATTAGTCCTCTGTGAATGTGCTTCTCGAATGAACACGTATTTTTTCATTTATAGCAAATATATATATTTTTAAACATTCGACTGTTATGGAAATTGAAAAAAAAGATCCAACGTGGCGTTACTGATTCATGAATCCGAGTAAGTGGCATAATATTTCTCGTGAATTATTACCTAGGCTTTAATTTTGTTCCAGGATATGATTCTCAAATTCGCGCCCAGACAGTCAAATGTTTGGAAATAAATGTGATCCTTTGGATCATTTTCTTTTACAAAATTAAATATCTAATAATTAATACCTATTTGAAGACGAAAGTTCTTATCTGTCCAATTAAGTAAAAGGTTCCGGACATGTGCCTATGTTCATGCAGGCAGGAATACGGTGACAACCAAAGGGCGAGATGCAGCTTCAAGCTGCTTCCAAACCCAACCCTTTCAATATAATATCTGAATTATAACTTGACAATAATAATGATATGTTAGAAAACTTTTTTCCAAATTCGGAACTATAGAATAAATGACAAGAATGAAGTTCTGTTATCAGATTCATCATCCGAACTTAGAATTTACCCTTACTGCGAAATGACAAGTCAAGGCCCCTGATTAGAAAACACGCTAGCTAACTACTCCATTTTCCCCTGTAAGAAACAAAACGACCGGCCACTCTGCACGATAGCTTGAGGCCCGAAATCAGAATGCGTTTTCGGGGTGCACTTTTGCGGCCGAAGAGTTCAATATTTCGGTCTAATATTTTGCATAACTAGTCCCTTTTCGCTATCAGAGCCGGTTTTCCGAAAAATCGTTCTTGTTAAATCATTGAAAACAAAAGTGTAATAGCAGTCGGGCTCAGTGTTAGCCGCGTCTCTGAGTTTGGCATGCAAAGCGAGGTAGATAACTTACATTGCGAGTAGGTCTCTGTTTTCTTTACCGGAATACCTGTTACGAATAAGCCTTCTGTGGTTATGGAATCAAGCTGACTTACAAAGTATAAAATGACGGAAAGATGACCTAGTTGAATTTTATCAGCTTGATTACTTTCTTTTTACAATTTGAAGAAAAACATAATCTGATATAACTAATGCAGCCTATTAAAATTATTTGGTGGTGGTTCTGAATTCTCTCACCACAGAGACTCGAGGAGGATGAATGGTATATGTCTGTTAATGCAATACAAGTCCTCTGTTATTCCTCGAAACATGAGGAAATTTCCAATCCTGCATGTTTGGAGAATTAACAGAGGACTTAGTATGATCCTCTTTGGAATCTCGTTAGTCTACCACGAGTTCTTCCCTTCTCTATTGCGCATGAGTCATGGAACGCGTGGTCCAAGCTCTTTTTCCCGTCGAAGGCTTCTTCAGAAAATACTTTGGCAGAATGCTCCAATCAGGCCAAGCTCGAGGCTATTTGCCGCCCTGGGCAAACAAATGGACAAACAAGTTTGGTGCCCCTCATAAAGCAAAGACAAGGCCCCTTTCGACGGCGTCCTGGGCAGGCTGCCCAGCTTGCCCGTGCCTTAAGCCGGGCCTGGCTCCAATATTCTCCAATATATGTTTTCCCTTCATCGGAGACGAAAATATGATGGAGAGCATCTGTATCATCTGAAAAACATCCATATTTGTACTTTTACAGCTAGGTGACTTGACAATAGGCTAGGGTATTAAACTGAATAGGGCATTTATCACTATTTTGTCGACTTCAGAAGGAAAGCATAGGCAGAAGATGTAAAGCGATATATTACTTAAGAAAGTTTTTTACCTGATATTTACAACAAAAACGATATTTTCCATAGTTCCATAGTTTCAAACGTGGTTGATATATTTCATTCAAGCACTCTTTCATTTGTTTGGAGAATGTACAAACACGTAATATGACCAAATGACGCCAGCGTCCAACGCTGCTTGATTGTTCCGCGTCTGCAGTCTGCTACTTTAAGAGTAGCAGACTGCAACTGAAAATTAAAAAATCGATTTTCAAATCGACCAATACGTAGCGAGCATCGGCATGCGCACGCATGAGTTTTAACTAAACGAATTGTAAAGAGACTGGAGGAGGATCAAAATAGGGCTTTGAATGCTGTAGAGATCAATAGAGGTTCAAATGAGTACTTCAAAAAGCCTGCGAAAACTTTGAGGAGACTGTAGGAGAATCAAAAGAGAACTAAATAAGGCCAAAGAGTATGATAGGAGGGTGTCAAGTACTAAGTAGAATCAAATGAGGATTTATTAAGTACTACGGAGGATTAACAGAGTATCTATTTTTCGAATCGGGTTAGTAACTCATTGAAAAGAATATGTTCGCCCTAAGAGCAGTACGAGATTCACCAGAAATGAGTCAATAGTAGCAAAATTCCCCAACAGTGTTTCCAGATCGAGAAAATTCGATAGAATTTTGTATTTATTTTTATTGTATTGTATATTGAAAATGCCGACTCGATCAGAAAAATTTGCCGACTGCCTTAGTTTGATTTTATACCTACATATAAAAAATCACCTGATTATGGAAGACGTGTATGTGTATGTGAATTTTTTTCAAGTTCATATTAACTGTTTGGTCATTTACATTAAAAAACAACACCTTTGTTTTATATTATATTCTATTTGTATTTTTAATACAAACAAAACTATATTTGCACGAAACTGCAAACGAAGTCAAGTACATTCTCTTCGATTTTTCAATTGGGACCAAGTTTGTACAACTTTAGGAACGTTCATTCCGTCTACAATATCCTTCGCAGAAAAAAGTAACATCAGAGAATCTAGACGATTGTCGCTCAAGGTAATCCATGACTAATTTCAGTTTACTAAAAGATCTTTGACATGAGGCCGAAGTAAACGGTGAAGTCAAGACAAATCGAACAATTTTGTCGGCCCAAAGCAAAATCTGTCGTAAATTGTACGCGTTTTCCGAAATCTCGACGAAATTTTCACATTCATCTCTCAAATCAAGAAGTGATGGCATTTCTACCTCAATGCATTCGGGTTCTTGTTTGAAGGATTCGGGTTGCAATTCGACAATGGAGTAATTGATTCGATTGAACAGTTTTTTCTGTCGGCTGTGATTTCAAAAATTTTCTGAATTGGTTCGAATTTTGAAACAATTTCTTCTAAGTTATTATTGAACACTGGTCGTAAACACGTCAAACGCCGCTTTGAACTCCCTACGGAAAACGTGGAAAGATCGAAAGTAAACGCAGTTTCAGGATTCTCATCGAGTTTTTTTGGTGCTTGACTTTTTCTATGTTTCTTAGCGAAGTCACTCTACGGGTTTATACCGAGTTTTTTCGCGAATGATATAGAGCTTTCGATCAAATTATTCAACTGGTTAACATCATTCATTTCTCCGCATGATTTCAAAGTAAATTTTATCATTTCCGAACCATCGACGACGTTCAACTTTTCAGTTTCAAAAGACTCCGTCAGAATTTTGATTTCGAAGATCAAATCTTCCATGAAAAGTAAAGAAGAAATGAAGTAAAATGTAAAACATTTTGGAATCCATTGTAATCGCATCTCTCAAGAACATTTTAAAATCCTTCATTGTTGTCGAAACGAATTTCCTGAAATAACTGTTCTTTTTTTTTAACTAAGCTTTTTCAAGAGAAAATTATAGTCTTTTACTCTCCTAATCCCATAGAGTGACTTCTTACTCAACATAGAATTAAAATACTGCCACTCAAACCCAAAGAGAAAATCATCTCTGATAGACTGGAATTTCATTCTAAAAGAGTAAATCATTGCTCTATGAAAAGTCGAATTTCACTATTTTTTTAGAGTGGATTTTAACTCTAGATTCAAAGTCAAATTCAGGTTTTCACAGAGTGATAATCCACTCTTTAGAAATGAAATTT
Organism: Neuroterus valhalla; assembly: GCA_011762715.2. Taxonomy (NCBI): domain Eukaryota; kingdom Metazoa; phylum Arthropoda; class Insecta; order Hymenoptera; family Cynipidae; genus Neuroterus; species Neuroterus valhalla. The sequence goes on from WSXT02193867.1 coordinate 15,861, forward strand.
CACTCGGAGTGAATTTTCACTCTGTGTTTGAATGGGGGTAATTTAACCCTATGTGAAGTGAAAGGTCACTATAAGGAATTAGGAGAGTGATCTTTGGTCACAACTTAAGCTCCTAATTCATTCTGAAACCTTATAAAGCTTCAAATTCTGGCAGTCCAAAAAATGACTATCGTTTTTTTCTCAAGTAATGGCGTACTGACAAACTGGATAATCTAACTGAAATAAGTATTTCGTAAAATTCACAACATACATACATACATACATAGTTGGCGTTAAATACGTAAGGGTTGCGTGACTTACTCAGTAGGTAAGTGGAAGATGTATGCGCTGCGCACTCCAGTCGGAGGGCGCCAGAGAATTGTCACAAGCGAGGAGAGCGAGCCGGAATTGGGGAAGGAGGCAAGTAGGGAAAAGAAGGAGGAAGAAGATGATGGAGAGGGGAACTACCAAGAGAGACGAAAGGGGAACTGGCGGCATCTCCATCAGGTCCGTCAGGTGGTGGTAGAATCCCTAATAAAAGAGGTAGGCCTTCCAACTTAGAACTCCTCAATAGGGAGGCAGCGCGGTCGCTCACGAGAAAAACGAGCAGTTTCCTCGACGACTGGCGCAAATATGCGAACACGACCAGTAGCGAGGAAATGGGTAGCGAGGGGGGAAGGTCGACCGAGGAAAAAAGGAAAAAAAAAAGGAGGAGTACGAGGATATAGAGGGGACGAAATTGAAGAAAACGGAAGTAAAGAGAAAAACGCCGGAAAGGGAGCAGGATGATGAAAATTTAAATGTGAAAATGTTTCAAGATTTGAGTGATAAGATATGCCAGAAAATGGAGGTTCTGGCTCAGGAACTGAAAGAGAAGGTACGGGAATTGCGAAAGGAATTAGAAGAGAGGGATGAATTATGGAGAGGAGAGAAAGATAAAATGTGGGAGAAACTGGAAGCGATAGAAAACCGCCAGAAAGAGCAAGAGGGTAGCGTGGAAAGGGTTTTCAAGGAACTAGAAGAGAGAGTAAAGAAAATAGGAGGGATGTCTGAGCAGAAAACGTTGGCAGCAGTGGTTAGCGAGGGGACAAACGAAGCTGGGAAAAACGGGCAGGTAGAGAATGAAATTGTATGTAAGAGATTAGAACAGATAGAAAGACAGATAGAAGGAGAACAAAGGAAGAGGAGAAGGAAGAACGTTGTGATCAAGGGGGTGGATATAAAAAGCGGAGCAGGGGAGGAAGAGGTGAGGAAAGTGATTAGAGGCATAGGAACAAAAGTAACGGTAGAAACAGTGAGGAGAATAGGGAGATTTGAAGAAGGGAGAAAATGCATGTGTTTGGTGACACTAGGAAGTGAGGAGGAGGGATTTGAAATGATGGGAAAAAGAGATTGCTGAAAGGGAGAACAGAGAGAATCGAAGAAGATATGACACGGCAGGAGGGGGGAAGAAAATGGAGTATAGGGCAAAGTGCATGGGAAGAAAGAAGGAAAAGCAGTAGGGTCATAGTAGGAAGGGATAGAATATGGGTAAACGGAGAGTCAAGGGGTTGGGACAAAGAAGAAGGAGAATTAGAAGCCTGTCAAACAAGGCAAGAAAGAGAGAAACAAAAAGGACAGCGGAATTAAAGTGAGGAAAACGCGTCGGGGTTTACAAAAGACAAAAAAGATTGAAAACGAGGACAAGAGGAGCGGAAGGGGGTGGTAAGGAAGTTAGTATAGCGTTCTGGAATGTTTCAGGATTATAAAATAAGGATAAAGGTTTCTGGGAAAAGTTGGAAAAGTGGGACGTAATAATGTTGAGTGAGACATGGGTGGACGAAAAAGACTGGAAGGGAATAGAAAGGAAGGCACCAAGAGGGTATATGTGGAAAATGCAAGAAGCAAGAAAGGAACACGAAAAGGGGAGAGGGGTGAGTAGCATTGGTATCAGGGGTAAGAAAGAATCTTGTGGTAGATCGGGGAGCAAATGAAGAGGGCGTAACAAAGGATAGATTCATGATGAGAAGAATTAAAGTGGGGGGGGGGGGGGCAAGGGTGTAACAGTCGTATGCGTTTATAGGAGAAGAGGGGCAGAGAGGGGATGGAAGGTTATAAGGAGACGGATAGAAGAAAAAGGAGAGGGTCTGGTATTGGCTGGTGGTGACCTGAACGCGTGGACTGAAAAACAGGGAGGAGAGGTATGGGATGAAGAGGACGAAGTGTTCATGAGGAAATCGAAACATAAGGAAATAGATCGCGAGGGTAGGATACTTCTGAACTTGATAGGAGAAGCAGAATGGTTTATTTGTAATGGGAATACAAATGGGGATGAGGATGGTGAAATAACATTCACAGGGAAAGGGGAAACAGGTAGGTAATAACAGTAACAGTAACAGGCAGTAATAGCGAAATCGAAAGAAGGGTATAAACATTCTAGAGGTAGGAAGGGAGGAGGAAAGGTGGGGAAGATGAACATGGGGTGCTGGGGAAGAAAAAAGCTGATGGAATTTGGAGCAAAGATGAAGGAGGAGAATCCAGAAGGTAAAGAAGAGAAAGGGGTAGACGAGATGATAGAAAGAATGAGGAGGGTTATAGATAAGGTAAAAGAGGCTGTAACCCCAAAAGAGGAGGGAGCCATTGAAATAATAGGATGGTGGGATGAGGAATGTAAGGAAGGTAAAGAGAAAATTAAGGAAATTGTTAGAGAATGGAGAAGAGGCGACATTAGCAAAAGGGAGTACAATAAGAGGAACGGAGAATATGAGGTAATAGTAAACGAGAAAAAGCAGAAGGAAAAGGAAAGATATAAGGAAGAAGTGGAGAAAGCGGTGAAGGAAGGAAAGTTATGGGAGATATTGAAATGAGTGAGTGGACGGAGTACTTAAAGGACTGTTAGGGGAGGAAGAAATTAAGGATAGAGAAGAAAAGAAGAAGGTAAGAAATGAAGGAGGGGAAAGAAAAATGATATAAGTAGGGGGGAAGTAAACAAGGCAATCGGAAGGCTAAAAAGAAATGAAGCGACAGGAGAGGATGGCATGGAGAATGAAGCTTTTAAATATGGGGGAGGGGGGGGGAATAAGAGAAGAGAGTTAGAGAATTTGTAATAAAGTATGGAGAGGAAAGGGATAGCCTGAAGAATAAAGGACAGGATTAGTGATTCCACTTAAAAAAAAGGGAGAAGGTAAAAAGGTGGAGGATTATAGAGGTATTACTCTGATGTCGGTGGCGTATAAGATCTATGCGGAAGTGCTCAGGAACAGGCTAAAGAATTAGGTAGAAGATAAAGGAAGTATCCCACACAATCAGGCGGGTTTCAGGAAAGGAATGGGAACAACTGATAACATTTACGTTCTAAACTATATAGTTAATAGGAACTTGGGGCGGAAAAGAGGGAAACTGGTGGCCTTGTTTGTAGACTTTAAAGCAGCATTCGACTCAGTGAACAGGAAGTTATTGTGGCAGGCAATGAAAGAAAGGGGAGTAGAGAAAGATTTGTTTGAAAGAATAAAAGAAATATTTGTGGAGACTAGGTTCAGACTGAGGATAGGTAATGAGAAAGGAGAGGAATTCTGGACAGGAAGAGGACTCAGGCAAGGCTGCCCATTGAGTCCACTG
>WSXT02193878.1:0-19435 GCA_011762715.2 Neuroterus valhalla
AATTTTAACAACAAAAATGTAAAGATATTCGACCTGGAAAGTAATTACCACAGAAGGAACATATTAGAAATGTTCCACATTGTCAAAAATGAAAGAACCGTGAATTTTAGATCCGACACCGAAAATTTGAATATGATTTACCATGACATCATCCAGACATTCAGCAAGTTTTCATAAAAAAAAAAAAATTTATTTCCCAACAATACTCTATCAAAATACAAAGATCTTCCTCTAAGAAACATTACCAAACATTACCAACCTCTAGTTACTTTCATTAATTTCAAACATACTGGTAACTTCCATAAATTTCAAACAGGTATTCTCAGTTCCTAAACTCCATTTTCCGAGCAAACCGCAAAAATGTGTGGTCTGCACAACATTTCCAATAATCACCTGAAATAAAAATGTTTTTAACCACAAATCTGGTTACACAACACCTTCAAACGTTAAACTCAAACAAGTAATCACCTTCACGAAAAAGCAGGTTTACAGTTGCTAATAATCTTGTTATCGTAAGTATCTGATCCTTTTACGACTCTTTCATTTACAGTGGACAATTACAATTCTTCCGAAATTTTAATTTATCATTACAGATGATTTGTATACATATGCATATTTTTAAATAATAACGATAACAAATAGACGCCGCAAGAAAGAAAAATCTACACAACAACAAAAAAAAAAAATACTTTAGAATGTTCAAACTTTTAACGCATTTTTAATTATGAGGAACGTCATACATATAGTATGTTATCTGTCTTGAAAATATTCGCTAGAAAACACACTATTGTTTTTATATGTACATTCTTGGTTTTACAGTCTTGAAAAGGCCATGATTCATGGCGAAATGCATAGACGATTCTCCAGAATAAATAAAAGGATTTATTATTGAACCAAATTCCTAGACCTGAGGCCAAAGAAATAAATTAATTTTCACTAAATAAAATTTGAATATTTCTGTTCCAGTTAAAAATTAAACAGAAAAACTTCTAAATTCAACCACAAAGGATGAATTAATTTCCCGAAACACCAAGAAAATCCATTTTCTATCACAAAAATACAAACTCCCATCAAAATAAATAAATTTTGTCTACATAAAATTTCAATCATTCTGGTTCATTCAAGAACTTGAATTCAAAAGAGAAAAATAAAAATTCCAACCGGAAAGGATGAATCAATTTCCTGAAATACTTAGAAGTTCCATTTCTATCACAAAAATACAAACTTCCATCAGAATAAATCAATTTTCACTAAATAAAATTTCAATAATAACGTACCAAAATCCTTGCAATAAACATTTGAGGCACTGATGAAGCAAGAAAATAACAGTGTTCTCCTCTATTATTGTCATTCACAGCAAAACAAACTTTGGAAACTAGAGGAATGGAATTGTCAAATTAGCATCACACCATCTTTTTTTTCTATAAAAGCTTGAAAGTTCCATAGCCAGTATCTTCAAAACAGCTAAATTAGTGTGAGATTGAAAATAAGTATTTCAAGATAAGTGTAATGGGATGTTCATATCCCATGTATCGTTTGGTGGTCGCCATAATGTTATGAGTTCTTTTACAAATACTCTCTTAGATCTACGGCACGTTATAGTCTCTAACTTGAAGTCGAGCTTAAGCTAAACACTGATAATTCGGATACTACACTCGGCCACCCTGCGTTAACATCTGACCTCAGATGTTGTCATCGGTATCGCTTTCTGATGATTCATCACTGGAGCCGACGATCCATGGCTTCATATGGTTTTTCGGATAATGTTGTGACGTTTGGACCTTCATGCTCGCCAACCTTTTCGACTCCGTAGCGATCGTTACGCATGATTCTGGTTATGCGATACGGACCGTGAAACTCATCATGAAATTTAAGCTTGCCTCCACGTTGCGTTCTTAGAATCGCTACCAAATCATCATACATGTATTTTTTGGCTGTTTTTCTTTTCCCATTGCAGGACTTCCTATTTTCTGTTTGGATTTTGGATATATTCTCTCTTGCTGCTCTCCGAAGTTCATCTCGGTTTTCTTGAAACATTGTGACCCACTCTTTTTCGACAATTTGTCTTATCTGCAAATCTTCTTTCATTTTTATTTGTGTTCCAAGCAACAGATTGAACGGCGTTGTTCCAGTACTTCTACTTTCAGTTGCATTAAGATATTTTTGAGCAACATCTAAGTGTTTGTACCATTCTCCAGGTTTTGGTGCTGACAGCTTCGTTAGAAGCGGTATAAGCGTTCTATTAACTCTTTCCACTTGTCCGTTCCCGCGCGGCACAGCTGTGGTAACACGTACATGAGCAATCCCCTCTTCCTCACAGTAGGCTTGGAACTCGTGCGATGTAAAGGCCGTTCCTCTGTCTGACATGAATCGCCGGTGGTGATGAATTCGGCGGTGCTCGTGGATTTTGTTGCATAGAGCCATACGAACTTTGTGAAAGCATCTATCACTGCAGAAATGTGATTGTAGCTTTTCGTCGTAGAGGGAAGCGGACCGAGGTGATCCACGTGAAAATTGTCCAGCGGACACTCGCCCTTTTCTCTGCTGTGAAGCAGACCTTCTTGCTTTCCTTGTTTTCTTTCAGCTAAAATACAGTTTATGCAATTTCTTACAATTTTTTCAACTTTTGATCGCATTCCTTTGAACCAATAGTACCTTCTTAAAATCGCTCCAGTTTTATTAATTGCAAAATGTCCTCTTTCATGAGCTTGTCTATTCAGCTGTGACTACATCGACTTTGGTATAACTACTAATACATCGTCATTAACTATTTTGCACAAAAGGCCATTTTTTATCGCGAACCCGTCTTTTTCCTCATTTTTGTCCATAGCAAATAAATCTTGTAAATTTTTGTCTTCACACTGAGCCCTTTTCAACCTAGCATTAATACTTGCATCGCATTCTTCAATCAACATAACTTCCGGCAACGGATTTCGGCTTAAAGCGTCGACATATGCCATTTGTCGGCCTGGTCGGTGCTCTATGGTATATTTGAACGGCGCAAGGAAAAGTGCTACGTACTCGCAAACAAAGATTCTTCTTATTCATAGTCATCGCAAAGGCTTGACAATCTGTCACAATCTCAAATTCAATGCCCCAAAGATAAACTCTAAATTTTTCTAATGCTTTTACAATCGCAAGTACTTCAAGCTTATAGCTATCAAACTTTTCCTCGTCAGGTGTGGTTTTACCACTCGCATAATATACCGAGTGAAACGCATTATCATCTTTATCACGCTGCATTAGGATCGCTCCGTATTCGTGCTTAGATGCATCTGTATGCAATTCTGTTTCCGCCCCTACCCTGTAGAGTTTCAAAACGGGTTGGCCACATAACAATTTCTTAAGTGTATGAAACGCTTGTTGTTCTTCTATTTCAAACTTAAATTTGATATCATTTCTCAATAAATTAAAAACGGACGTGCGATTACTGAAAATCCTGGAATGTATTTTCGGAAATACCCGCTTAGGCCCAAAAAACTTTGAACTTCCCGGACACACGTAGGTGTTTTAAAATTTTTGACTGACTTTATTTTATCTTCTGAGGGACTTATACTTCCGAATTCAATAACATGTCCAAGATATTCGATTTTTGATTGTAGGAAACGACATTTACTCCAATGGAGTTCCAATCCAAATCTACATGCCCTGTCCAATACAATCTTAAGATTCTTTACACCTGTCTCGCAATCCATAGAATGTACAATCAAATCATCCATATACGTTAATACAACTTTTCTGAAATCAAATCTCTAAATGTCGCATTCACATATCTTTGAAATACAGACGGGGATTCGCAAAGACAAAAAGGCACCTTTAAAAATTCATACTACCCGTCTGGAACAACAAAAGCAGTATATTTGCGACTTTTCTCTTCTACGTCAACATGGAAAAATCCATTTTTTAAATCTAGCATACTAAAAACTCTTGAACCCTGTAAGGAATCCAGATGATCCTCAATGAGTGGGAGAGGATAACGATCTCTCACAAGTTTTTTATTAAGCAATCTATAATCTACACATAGCCTATTATAACCGTTTTTGTTTTTAGCAAGCACAATCGGGCTCGCGTATTCAGATTCTGATGGTCGTATAATACCGGCTCCTAACCATTCTTTTATTATTGCGTTCACATCTTCCTTTTCCTTGGCTGACAATCGCCTCGCTCTTTGATACACTGGCTCATCGTCCTTTAAAATAATTTTCATTTTCACTCCTACGTCTTGAACTTTTTCGGCTTTGTAATCATGTCGGATTTGCGCTATTCTTTCACTATATTCAGAATTTGCCATATAAGTTAGATCTAAATCATCTCCGTCACTGAAAATATCAACTTTGTAAATGCTTGGAATGATATCACCGTCGATATCTTCTTCTGGAATTTCCGGTAATTTCTTCATATCTGTAATAACCCCTCCTGCTGAACTATATTCTACCATCTTGAAAAAATCGCGACCTGGAATAGGTTCACTTTCTATCAATTCGTCTAATACTACGTGTACAGTCAATTGATAAGATTCTCCGCAAACAATTATTTTTGTTGAAAAGCCGCCTAGTGTCATATTCTTGGCACCCACTCCTTCGAATTTTAATGACTTCACCAACAACGGAGGTGCCCTGATCTTTGCATAATTTTGAACGCGAATAAGAGTCAAATCGGAACCTGTATCAAGAAACGCCCGCAATCATTCGAAGAAATTTTAACAATAGTGTGAGGCTTACTATTATCAGCCAATATGACATTACAAACCGACCTCGATAAATCCGTCGCTGAATTTTTCTTTTGGGGACATTCAAACGCAACATGACCGAATTCGTTGCACTTAAAACTCTTTCTCCCCTTTGCCTTCATTGAACAATCCGCGCTGATGTGTTTCTTTTCTCCGCAGTTGTAGTAGCAATGTTTCTCTGTCCTCTTCGGCTGCTGTTCCGTACTGCTATCCTTGGTATCTCTTCGCGACGGCTGCGTCTTCTTAGTCTTGTCATCGTTATGCTTGGTAGCTAGGCTTTTCATTTTCTCCTTCATTGTTTCATATAATGAAAACCTCACCTTTAATTCTTTTAAACTTGTGACAACGTAAGGTATCTGCTTATTCACTTCTGCGCCTTGAATGCCATCGATGATATATTTTATCACCGCTGATGTTTCAATACTAGCAGGACCAGCAATTTCAAACATTTTGTAAATGTATTCCTGGTATGTTTTATTAGAAGCTTTGCGTGTTTGTCCTAGCTTTTTGTGGATTTGATGGCTGTCCACTGATTGAGAAAATTCCGCTTCTAGAGCTTTTTTAAACTCAGTCCACGTTTTAGTATTTTTTTCGAATTTTATGAAAAGCTTCGCTGGGCCACTAAGAATTCTCTTTGCATATATCACTTTTTGAATATCTGACCAATCGCAAAGTTTGGCCAAGTCTTTAAATTCTTTCAGCCACTTTTTTATATTAATGGAATCATCGCCACTGAAAGTATCCATTGTCTCCTGAACGTCTTCGAAAGTCAACAAATACTTTGTTTGACTTCTTCTTCTATGATTGGAATCACGATCGTCGTTATCATCCGTGTCATCGCGATCCTCTCCAAAGCCTTCGATATTTTCTTCATCATCTCAATCTTCACCTTCACTTTCATCTTCTCCTGCATTTCTTTCTTCGTGCTCTTCTTCGATTGTCAGCACTGTTTTAAAACGAGTAACTAATTCGTCGTTGTTACCCGACGTCTTCAATTTTCTCTTTTTTAGTTCTTTTATTTCTGTCAGCTTTAAAGAATCAACTTCATTTGACAAGATTTTGCCATACTCTTCACCGTTTGCACTCATCTTATTACCTGGAACTTTCACAAACTTCAAGAACACTTTCTTCACAAACAAAACTGTCACAGAGTTAATCCTTCACACATTTCTCTACACTTTTCCGGAAAACTCGCGTTAATCCCGGACGAGCCCCTTAAATTTGCGGGATTGAAAATAAGTATTTCAAGATAAGTTTAAAGATTTCTGTTTATAAGCATGAAATGAACGAACATAAAAAAAATAAGATGAGAAACGGAATGATCGAGTGAACACGTCTTAATCGTCTTAGTTTCGTCGCAACACTAAAATTTAGGCACGATCGTGATTCACGACAGACCAGGATGTTTATATCCTATGTATCGTTTGGTGGTCACCATAATGTTATGAGTTCTTTTTCAAATACTCTCTTAGATCTACGGCACGTTATAGACTCTAACTTAAAGTCGAGCTTAAGCTAAACACTGATAATTCGGATACTACATTAGGATGCAACATTGTTTACTATTTGTTTTGTTACTCTCTAGTCTGCAATGATGACCTTTTCATTTTTCTAGTTGTTTCTTAAAAAATGTAATGCCGATTATCTACTCAAACAGTTCATTATATAAAATCTTATTCCACACAGTTTGTCAAATCAACTTTTATATTCATTCAGATCCTCAGAAATATATTCTCCCACTTCTGTTCCTTGTATATATTGGATTTTCTATTCAAAGTCAATTTTATCATCACTGATGAATAATAATTATTCAAAATTACAGAGTTCACACAACAGTTTCAAATGTGTTCTATTTTTATTACTCCGTGAGTTTGGAAGATACACAAGTGTTGCAAATGTCAATGTTAAAATTTGAATACAATAAATACTATTTCTAACAACATGCGAATAATAGTATACCTAAATTAAACGCATACTTACCACTTTCTTGTTTCAGACACTACCGACCGCAATGCAACCGTGCGGCCAAAAAAATTTGGCAAAATTGCCGAACAATGCTTGGACATTACGTTGACACTCCTTCTTATAGTCTTTATGTTCACGATTAAAAATTACATTTTCTAAGATGTATAGACTCATGTTTATAAGATGCTCTGATAAATTTCATTAATCTTGAATATTTCGTTTTATAAATTGATGGAAACTTTGCTGTATTTCTTTATGAAAATAGATTCAATGATTCTCGTTTTGTGAGTATTACTTCCTCGAGCTAAAATTGTAATATTTTCAAGTTCAAAATCAAAATGATGGTCAAGTTGCCTCGCATGTTGTGATAAGCCAGTATTCTAATGGTGAATAGAAATTTCGGCAGTAATCCACCATATTTGCATCGCTCGAGAGGCGGCGAAAGTAGAATTTTTGTTGCACGTGTTACGAAAAACTAATTCTTTGTGTTCAGATTGAAATTTTTCTAGAGGTTCAATTATTTTGCATTTGTTGAAAGGAATACCATGTTTGTTGCCTAATTCTAAGATTTTTGCGACCTCATTTGGGATTTGTTCATTTGAGAAATTTTTGAAACATTTTGAATCTAAAATCTGTGAAGTTTTTCTGTGACTCCAAATGTCTCATTTTAAATCAATCCAATCTCTTAATACATAAGTTTCTTTTTTCATACTTTAATTTGTTGAGGGTAAAATTTTGTAAAAAAGAAAAATTGAAACTCGAATTGTCATCCACAATATTCAATAGACGGTAGCTTAAATGATTACATGATTGCCTAATTCTTCGATGTTTCGAATTAAGTAATTAATCTCAAAATTCAAGAATTTCCTTCGAAAGTTTACCTTTGTTTTTTCAAGTTTCGGATATTATTTGTAATTCAAATAATGTAGTTTGCATTTGCTGGTTGGATATGGAATATGTTCTGGAATGAGAGCTTCTTTCCTGCATCTGATAAGAAAAACGAGGAGAAAAGTGCATTGCTCCTTCAAGTTTATCAAGGTCGTATTGGTGTGAATCCTATTTCCTATGATTTTTCTTGGAATCACAAAAGGAAAATCAATAAATATATTTTCATAAATGAATACATCAAAGTTCCCATCAATATATGAAACGAAATATTGAATATTAATGAAATTTATCAAAGCATCTTATAAATATGAGTCCATACATCTCAGACAATGTAATCATTAATTTTAAATTTGATCGTTTTGGCGCGCTTCCCCATTTGGTGTTTTCACAAAAATATCCGCCTTCTCAATTACTTATCGCGAAACGACAGTACCTCTAATGAATTCGTTAGTCCATGGTAATGTCCTCCAAGAACACAACACCTGATCGTAAAAATGGATCGGAAATTTTAAACTCTGAGGCCTCTTTGAAAGCTTGAGAGTTCATTTAAATATGTCACGCACCACAGTGGTTCGAAATCCCGAATCTCCGGTCAAAACCTCGAAAATTCGCAGTTTCCGATCGAGATGAAATTCACTGTACGTATATAAGGTGTATTTTTGTCGAGAAATCCAAAAGAGCACATTTTCATATTTATTAGTTTCGTCAAGGGATACGCTCAAAGTCAAACGTTCCGCCAAACACTTGTTACGCAGCTGAAAAGTCTCGCACATCCGAGTAAAATGTAAGTGAAGAAAAAAGGCAGTTGCAAGTTGACCATTACTCCCTGACCTATTGATTTTGATCGTTAAGATATGTAGAATATTCCTGTACTAGTTTGAAGTGAAAATAATAATTCACACGTTTAAAAGGGATGTCGGAATGCTCGCGCTCCTTTCCGATTCCGCGCAGTAAAAATTGCGAAATTCAATGAGGGATTAGTTAACCAGACCCCAGCAGGCCGCTTCGATTCTTACTGTGTTGCACTCGGGAAGGCGTACTCAATAAAGTGGCGTTGAAATGTTTTGCCCTAGCTTGCCCGTCTTCTTTTGGGAACGATTTCTTGGAAGCGTGCGGCGCATCAACTTAGGTTCCTGGCGCGGCGCATAGCCAGAAGCTCGTCGGATAGGCGGTACGGGAAATCAGGAGGGAGCTTTCAAGCTTTCTCTGCACGAAGAAATTTCTGAGAATACTAATCCCTATAGTCGAATGTTCTAACCAAATCGTTTCTTATTTGTACATGATGATCATTTCGACTTTCTTTAAATATGTAAAGACAAAGAAACCTATTTTTCTAACAATACTTTGATTAATATATTAATGTAAGTGTTATTCAACTTATAATCATTAACAGAAATTATTATCAAATTATTTATTTATCTGTAATTTAAATGAAAATTAATGTTTTAAATGTCATAAATTTTAAAATATAATTCGAGGTAATTCATGGTAAGTTACCACATTTTCTTGTGCAATTGCCATAAATTACCCCGAAAACGTAAATAAAAATTGATTTTTATTCCATACTCTATTTTCGTATGCAAGTTGGCCGCGATTTAGTGTCTGCCGTTTTGAATTTCGAAAAACAAATATACTTTTCGAATTAAGCGACCCTGAAAAAGTAAATAAAAGTTGATTTTCATTCCATACTCTATTTTTCTATGCGACGTTGGCCGCCATTTTGAATTTTGAGAAACAAATATCATTTTCGAATTCAGCAACCCCGAAAACGTAAATAGAAGTTGATTCTAACTCCATACTCTATTTTTGTATGCATGTCGACTAACATTTTGCGTCCGCCATCTGGAATTTTGAAAAACAAATATCATTTTCGAATTCAGCGACCCCGAAAATTCCGGATATGTAATTTTTAACACGATCATCACATGTTCAGAGGTTTGACCGGAAATTTGGGATTTTAAAAAGCCCTGAGCGTCCGTCGCAACAAAGTCTGTTATTATATAGGGAAAGCTTCAGAGAAACTTTTACATTAAAATTAATAGAATTTAAAGGAATAATATCATACTTCTACAAAAAAGAATTTACCAACAGGAAGACTAGCTTCTGGAAGGAAGTTCCATTTTTGATTAAAAGATATGAATCCTTGACGAATAAACACAATGGTCGATACCGTACCTATGAATGAACTGAATACTCGATTTGCAACTGTGAATATCATCCAGGAGACATATGAGATAATGACTGAAGTACCAACCACATAGGAAGGTTTCCTATCAGAAAGTTCTCTAGTCCATACATAAATAATGGAATGTCATGACAAGCTTATAGAATTTTCTTTCCGAATCCCTTCAGTTCTGTTCGTATTTAAGTGGAAATGCAGAGAAAAAGAGAAAAAAGAAAAGAGCGGGAAAGCGTAAGCCTCTAGAGTACACGATTCATAAATAGGAATATGGATAATTCACATACTGGAGGAATGAACATTGAAGTAAATGACAATGACTTTAGAATTCGAGATCAGGAAACTTGCAATTCTTCCTATTTAACCTACTTTCATGGAAGTTTGGCAGCCTTAAATTCGAAAATTTTCTACTTCTCATCCGCAATTTCCGGACGCCTATCTACTCTGAATTATCCGACAAAATTATATGTAATTCTTTTTTTTTAAGTTGATATAACTCAAAAAAAACTTTCCAAAAGGAAATTTAGGAAGGTGACAGAAATTTCGTAATACTGTAATCCAGAAAAGACCCAGATCCGGGGCATACACTTAGTTAAGAATTATCTTCGAAGGTATGTCGGAAGACATCGATATTTCCATAAATCATAAAAAAAATAATATTCGGACTATTTTTCTTCATTAACTGGATTAAATTTGATGCCGTTTATCTTTGACGCTGAAAATTATTCTCATACTTTGTTAGAAAGAACATAACTTTTATCTTCCTTCTGTAGTTAAGATTGACACAGGCATATCAAGTCTCTTATCTGTTCAATTTTCATAACTTTCATTCATTTTTTTTAATCTTTTACAATCTAACGATCAATACAAAGTGTGCGAATAACTTTCAGCGCCAAAGATCAACGGCATTGAATTTAATCCAGTTCACGGAAAAAATAGTTCAAATATTATTCATTTAATGCTGTCTCCTTTTTATGATTCATGAAAATATCAATATCTTCTGACATTCCTTTCAAGATAATTCTTGACTAAGTTCACGCGACATATCTAAGTCTTTTTGGATAACAGTAATACGAAATTTCTCTCACCTCCCTTAATTTCCTTTCGGAAAATTTTTTTGGAGGATCTGAATAATTTTTGGAACACTTACAAAATTTCATGCCTGCACGATGAATGAACAACCCTGGACAGCGGTATCATTGTTAATTTTATCACATCGATTTGTCGATTATCATTTTGAAGAAATGGCTAGAATATGGCATATGTTATGTATTTTCGCATTCTCATCAGAGGAGGTATTAGATTTGTATAAAGTTTGACCTTTACCCCTCCCCGTCCTCATAGTTTCTGTCATATGTCCACGTTTTGGCACCTCCTAAAACCAAAGAACAGATTTTTACAAATGTGTCTGTCTGTATGTATGTATGTCTGTATGCCTGAATGTATGGATGTTTGTCTGCTAGCACGACAACTTTTGGAAAAACTAATCTATTTGATTGAGCTTTGGTACACACTTTTAGTGTCAGAAACTATAGGTCAAGTTTGTTATTCAGCTTTCTGGATAAACTTTTTATTAAAAACAGTAATGGTTAGAGTAATCACATTTCAAAAATTCCAAAATTTAAACAAAACTGAGCATTTCTAGCCAGACAACGGAAGATATGGAAATAAGGTAAATGAAAAATAAAAGTTTCTTCATCGGAGGCCTGCAAGATGATCTTTCCAACTTTCTGAATTTCCTAAAAGAATCGAAAATTCAAATTCTGGTCGCACAAAAAAAAATGAAAAATACAAAGTTTTATTTCTTGGTCAAACTGTGCAAGATACGGGAAAACAGAGATGAACAAAAATTTTTCAAACAATAAAGATGTACCATATTCAAAATGAAAAAATGGAATCTTCGGACAATCGACACAAGCTCTGGGAAAAACAAGTGCATACAAGCTCTCTACCAGAAAAATATCTGTCAATGTGTTATCATTTTTCCCATTGGACGCGAAGTTTTTGTTCCAATCGTAAAAAATGAAATAAAACATTAAAAAACTCAATTTCCGGAAAAAGTACACAACATATGAAAAAAATCGAGCAACAAAACTCCCTCACCGTTCTGGAAAAATTTTGATCGAGACAAAACAACAAATGCACAGCACGAGAAACGCGATGAGAATGTACTCGTTTGAGCCAGAGAAGCTTTAACAAAGAAAGTCGCAATCATCAAATTTATAACAATAACAATGGCGGTTCGCTTGATATGCACGTAAGCATGTACGCTCCGGTTAATTTGATCAAATAGTGCGTGAAAAGAACTCTATGAGGTGTGTAAAAAGTATTAAGTGTGAAGCCTAATGTGAGAGTGTAAGGATGGACTTTGAAAAAAAAATCGGTCTTCATAAGTAAAGGGCATTTGTATCACAAAAACGGTATTTTTGTTTCGGAGCCGTTCAGAGTGGTCGTGGAAGTAAGAGAAAGAAAGAAAAGGAAGAAAAATAAATAAAGAAATAAGTGTGGTTATATATTTTTCACTTTGCCTCGCTTTTTGTACATTACGTCTGTAAAGTGAAGATGAGGTTGCATAGTTAAATATATAAATTTTCTGGTTTAGAAATTTCATATATCTGCTCTGCAGGGACGAGTGTGATAGTGTCAGTATCAAAAACGTTGGCTTATTGCTAGTATTCTAAAGCTGATGAGAGCAAAGCTTATCTGTGTTTAGCTTTCACATACAGAAATACACTGACAGAATGGCCAACAACAGTGAGTACACTTTGAGTGCTCCTAAAATTTGTAGCAGAGGACACTGCGAAAAACCCATCGACAAAAATGAAGTCAACTGTACAGGAGGTGGTTTGCTCTATCAGGAATGTGCGAAAAATTGAAAAAACTTGCTGATGGAAAAATTTCGAGATGCTGCGGATCTAGATCTGGTTCCTCAGTGTGCGATAATAGAGACGTTGATTCTTTGCAAATAGATAATCTGACTGTAAATAGTATACCTGCATCACAAGAAAAAACTAATTACTCAAGTGGTCAAAAGGAATTGATGGAATCTATGGCAAAAACGCTGGAACAACATAGGGCACTAATGTAAGAAGATTTTATTGATTTAAAAATCACAGTAGAAGAATTAACAAGAAAAATGGACACAATCACATCGCAGGTCAATCAAGTCGACCTGAGAGTTTCGGACCTGAAAATGAAAATTGAAGAAACATCTACGAAAATTCGCAACCTAGAAGAAGCTGTTGATAAAGTATCCCCTAGTTACCACAAAGTGTATCGAAATGTTTCGAAGAGCTGACTGAGAGAAAGAAACGGAAGAAAAATGTTATGAATTTTGGATTGCAGGAAAACGTCACGAACACAGCTGAATGCTCTGGCATTGAGGATCTTAGTGAGTACAGTTTAGTTACCAATATCTGTTTGAAAATCGATAGTACTTTAAACGTGGCAGGGACGTATATAAAAAGAGTTGATGAATGTCTTAGGATCCTACTGCCCCGAGACCAATAAAAAGAATATTCCCAAATAAAGAAGCTCCAAAAAACTACTGGAAGCACTCTCTCAAATGCGGAAGGATCCAAAGAAATTGGAGAACATTCACAACATAAGACTGGTTCCAGATCGAACAGTGATGCAGAAGGAGGAGATGGCGGCCCTCACGATGTCTCTGAACTCCATAATGAAGGCAGAAGAAGTAAACCTCAGGATTAGCTACAGAAACGGAGTCCCCACTATCGTCTCAAAGGCGGTAAGCATAAAAAGGAGATCTTAGTACATTTTACTATCAAAACACAAGAGGACTCAACACAAAGATAAGGGAGGTACAATCATTTATCGGTTTACGTGAGTACGGCATAATTTTGTTAACCGAAACTTGGCTGAGAGATAGCTTATATTCTACTGAATTATTTGATAGTGAGTTTGTTATAGGAATGATAGGCAGGGCACGATTGGTGGGAGTGTACTAATAGCTATCGATAACAATTTCAAATCATGCCGAATGAACCTAGATTCTCTCCTTAATGAAGTTCCAGCTGTCAATGCAATAGAAGCAAAGATAATATTTAACGCTCGAAAAATCTATATAATTGTGCTGTATATCCCCCCTTCGATAAATTTAGAAAATTTCAATTCAGTTGTTCAAATGCTTGCAAACATATATGGATTATACGGAAAGGATTTAATAATCGCCGGGGACTTTAATTCGAAATACTTCCTCCAACACCAAGTGCAGATGGTGTTTGATAGAAAATCCAATGCAGTCTATGAACTAATGCAATCTCTTAGTGTAAATCAGGTAAATATAATATAAAAAATAAGAATAACCAATGTTTAGATCTAATACCCACTAATTTACCATTACTGATTGAAAACACCAACTGCCCAATGGTAAAGGAGGATAGCTACCACCCAGTGCTATCAGGTATTGTAAATATAGCAGCAGGATCAGTCCCACAAGTCAAATTTGCGAATATTCATATTCCTAAATTTGTAACAACTCCTAACACTTCGAAATTTCCCATCTGCTATTCCAAAGAACAAGATTAGATTTGAACCTCCATGTATACCCTTTTCGGGTTTTTACATATCTATGTCCCCCCTCCCACAGGAGATCGTCAGACATTGAACCCTTCAACTCAAATCCGTTCCTGATATCCCCAATAACCCCAACTCTCATAATAAGCCTCCAAGCAATGCCTGACGTACTCAATCCTGTGGGATTTTTTAAATCTTTGAAACCCCTACCGCCTGCAGCCGGATTTTTAATTTAAAACGCTCGCATTTGCCTGAACATCTGGTCAGAGGAGAGGAAAACTGCAGAAAACCAAAACTCCTGAGCGCAGTCGATTATTATCGACAGACGAGTCTCGATGTAGATATTCGATAGCATCGATTGCCTACACCGATCCTCGGTGTCAAAGCTCCTGCTCGACAGTAATTAAACATGGTGAAAACACGACTAAGCGAAAATGCCGAACAGTCACCTACCCGAGCGTTAACCGCGCCCAAACATGCTTGACATTCGAGATCCCGCCCAAGTCGGAAGTAACCACGCAGCTACTGCCGTCGGTTCTATTCCAAAGAATTAATTCAATGCATTAAAAATAAAGAAAATGAAATTGAAATCCCTCAAGAAAAACAATGGAGCAGCGAAATATTGTTTCATGCAACTAAAAATAAAAGTTGAAGAAATAATCTCTAGCGATCAAAATGAAAATTCTGCAAAAATTGAACAAAAACTGATAGATGATCCATCTCAACTATGGGACGTCTTGACTAAACTCAAAGGGGAGACTAGGATCCCAGGTATTCTTCATCATAGGAACAGAGAGATTGCGGACTCTGAGGAGTGTGTAAATGGTTTTGCTGATTTTTTCAATAGTGTATCCTCAGACAAGCAAGACATTCAAAATTTAAAATATCATGATATAATCGCTAAGCTTTTAGTCAACCAGGAATCGGAATTTGAACTAATTGATGAATCGCAAGTTCTTCTATTACTGAATAATTTTCCCAAAAAACTATCAACTGGTACTGACCAGGTACCTAGCTTTTCAATCATTAAATTTGCACCCGCGTTTACCAAATCACTACCTTTCAGATATAACTTATGTTTGAAAACTGCCAAATTCCCAAAAATTTGTAAAACAGACACACTTTGCCCGATTCACAAATATGGTTTAAAATCTTACGCAACCAACTACAGGCCAATATCGGTGTTGTTTTTTCTCGAAGGCCTTCGATAAGCTCAGTCATAATGTGCTAATTGAGAAGCTTGGCATGCTGGACATTCCACAAAACCTTATTGCTACAATCGAATTTTTCCTAAAAAATAGGAAACATGTAGTACAATACGTAGGTTACACTTCAAGGCCATTTATACCTTCCTCAAGGGTACCGCAGGGTTCGAGTCTCGGACCAGTTCTGTATGTCATTTACGTAATGGACATGGTAACAGGAGAAATAGTACCAATCCTTATCTATGCAGATGACACGAAAATCTTCGAAAAAATATCTTCTATTAGAGACTGTATAAAACTGCAGGAAAAATTGAATAAATTCGGCAAATGGTGTTTAGACAACGAGCTTCCTATTACCTATGAGAAATGTGAAGTCATGACGTTCTCACGTTCAGTGGATATTATCGAATTCGAATATCAGCTGGGAAATACTAAGTTAACTAGAGTCTTTGATGAGATCGAAATAAGAATACGGTGCGATCATATGGCAACCAAATCAGAGGAAGCATCTGAATGCACTTGAAAAAATACAAAAAAGATTCTTAAATCTATTGTTCTTTAAAAAGGAAGGGTTCTACCCACCAAAAGGCAGCGATTATCTACAATTATGTAGAAAATTAAATCTTTTTACACTATAAGAAGGTTACAACTACATGCTACTAGTATTTGTATTTAAGAATATGAGAAACTTCGTAGATTGTCAATTTCTTTCAGAAAAGCTTCAAAACTTATTTCGAACTCCGGCATTCAATTCTAGGCAAAGAGAACTGTTCTATATTTCTGCTACAAATACCAACTTGAATAGAAACTCACCGATTTTCCGAATGTGCACTATTATGAATGAATTTGTCCTTTATACAGCGAGGAATGCAAACATAGATATATTTACGATCTCTTGCCCAGTCTTCAAAACAGAAGCAAAAAGTTTCATAGTCTTTCATAGAATATAAAAGCGATAGAGTGATTAATTTCCAACGTATTATAATTAAATTTAAGGCGTATTTCAATGCATTGTATTACTGCAATTAGGCTTTTACCCTGTCATTGGCCTCGACTGTTGGGTATAATTTTTAATAAATGAAAAAAAAAATTAAAGTAGTTGACATTTTGCTTTTGAGTTTCAAAAGCTCTATACACAAATGTTTGGAAATACAAAGACCAAGCACGGAGCGCAAGATGAGTTCATCACCGAAAGCGAAGCGCGAGGGCTGACAGTCGCGCGCCGTAGGCGCGTTCAAACGTACGAGCGAAGCGCGCGATGAGAATGTGCCCACACAGCGTGCAGATTTTATATTAAAAGGATAAATCAAAGCAGGATAGATTTATTCTAATTTCATAAATTACCATAGATTCTATGAATTGCCACAAATTGTATAAATCATCACAAATTTCATAAAAAACCATAAATTCAATACATTCTCTCAAATTTCATGAATTACAATGAATATCTTCAATAACCACGGATTAAATCAATTTCACGGATTTTTTTTCAAATTCATAGATCACCAACAATTTTCTTTCAATTCCCATTGATTTACTTAATCTAGATGAATTTCATTTATGTTAACATATCGGTTACTCATATTTTCCTCAAAACTCCTACATAATCCTAATAATCAATTTTTGATTTCAAGAAAAACTAGTTTCATATCATTTCCGGAAACAGTAAAAGATACAGAATATACTTTCCGGTAAAAAAAAGATGCGCAATGAAATTTTGTATTGAAGTGTACTTTTAAGAATTGAAAATTCGGGACCTCATTTCCGAATGGCGAGGGTTCACCCTGTTCTGTTAAAAGTAATTTTACGTGCTCCCTTGTGATGATCCAGCAGCTCCATTGACGTGCCGGCTCTGACGCGAAAGAGATAAAGCATCAGAAGCACGGGTGTGAAAGAGACATTTCGAAACAACAGCTATCCTAGTCTTGCTATAGCGAACGAGCACAGGTGCGGAAGGAACAGATTAGACTTGACATGCGGGAACATTCTGAAAACTATCAATTTCAGTCCGACATATTTAATTAGGCATCATCGGTCTCATTGAGACAAGGTATGAATGCACGGATAGAAAATTTGAACCCTTGCAATAAGCAAGTTAAATTCTTGGTCGTGGCAAAGGCTGCGTTTTATTTATATAAGCAAATGAAAAACGCGTTTCGGTCATTCTGAACATTTTTGTGTTGATCTTAGCGTGCTCGTTGGCGCTCGTTTCTCCTACTTTCGGCCAACTACCGCTGGCCAGGATTGATAAGCTGCTGTAAAATAAATAAATGAAATTGCAAAATTTGCTGCTGGAAGCTGCAGGTTTTCTTATATATCTGAAACCCTCAGAAAGATTTTACAAAGAAATTTATGGACGCATACACTTTTCGAGGTTTGTAGTCTTATTGTGAACTAGATTGAATTAGGAATTAAACGAGAAAACGAGAATGGATATGGAAAGATTCGAAAGTTGAACTGACATGAGAAATATTGAGTAAGGGATGTGTAGTAGAAGAAAGTAGGGATAGGTATGAGATAAGTCTCAGAATTCATTGCGTTTTTTTCACGAACAGAAAAAGACCTGATTTCATTTTCAATCCTAATTTTTCAATCCAAAGCCTTTGCTCAAAAGGTCGCATTTTTAGTAAACAGTTGTCAATTCGTTCTCGCATTCTTACTTTGAAACACAATAATTTTTGTTTTATTCATGTTAATCTTATAAGACAGCCTTCCTGCTTGCATCCAGTCTTCTCAATATCCTCTGCAAATATCTGCCCGATCCTGTCGTAACGATCTTGTCATCTGCGAACTCAAGGCCACGAATTTTCACTGTCCCAATATCAACACTTTCTTCGCAAGATAGAGCCATTCCCAGACATATATCCATGTATATATTAAACATCCGAGAGGGCATAATGCATTCGTGCCTGACGCGCTGCCTGATACCAAACCGATCGCTGAGTTGTCCATTTTCTCTCACACTTGCATTGCTACCATTATACATCGCTTGTAATGCTTTCAGATCAACAAATGCACAGAAAACTTTTTTTTTGCTTCAAGGCTTTTTTCTGTAATTTGTCTCAAGCTAAATATCTGATCCACACATGATCCCCCTAGCATGAATGCACATTGAACTTCTCAGATCCTTTTCTTTGTTACTCTAATGGCTTTATTAATTAGTATTTTGGTAAACGTTTTGCCAGAAGTACTAAGTAGGGTAATCGCTCTATAGTTATCACAGTCGCCTTGGCCACCCTTCGCCTTGTAGATTGGGACAATAATCGCCTTTCTCCAATCACTCGGAACTTCGCTGTTCACAGCACACATATTCGTACATTCACACAGCCACACAAACAAATATCCGCCACCACACCACCTTTTCTGAGCACAAACTGATCAATTCATCCCCATTACCATTCGTTTTTGGATCCCTAAAATGACCAAGACTCTGCCAGTACCTTCGCGTTGCACACCAGCCCAACCGTTCATGTCTCCGAGTTATATTTATTTATTTATGTAATTATTTATTTATTTAAAAAAACATAAGTCCAACAGTCAAATGACCAATAATAGGGCTACAAAGTGTACATATCATAATAAATATATATACATTGCTAAGTAGCATGAGAAACGTTACATCGCGCCATGATTGTTTGATATTATTGACGATGGTTAACAAATTGATATATTGCTCTAGTAAACTGGCCAACAGACGTTGGCGTTTACATAGTTGTACATACGATACAATGGAGAACGATGATTGAGAGCTGAAGGAATGTAAAAAGGTTCAGTTGAACGAAAGGCATACTGTGGAGCATTGAGTGAGAGCGCCTGTAATTCAGACTGGCACTCAATTAAACCACGTGTAATTTTGAAAAGGCATAAGATGGTTGAAAAAATACGCCTGTCCTCCAGTGACCACACACCAAATCTAGATCTAAGCAATGAATA
>WSXT02193889.1:0-19435 GCA_011762715.2 Neuroterus valhalla
ACATTTTTTCGCACCTTGCATAGTTTGACCAAAAAATGAATCTTTCTATTTTTCATTCACTTTTCACCTACTATAAGAAACAGTACCTAAAATTTTTGAATCTTAGAGAAAAATCCAAACAAAATTTAAAAATGCTCCCCTACTTTTATTTATGATCCAAAATAGCTGTTTAACGAACTCAACTAGTATTTTCGGTCCCTCAAAATGGGTGCCTAAGCACGATCGAATATGATCATTCTTTTGATAGTTTGTCATCAAGTTCACAGATTACTTTTACTTATTTTTTGTGACATCAAAATTGGAATTTTTTTATTTTTTTTAGAAAATTCAACAAGTTGTATCCACAATCTTGTAGGGCTTCCAAGAAGAAAAATGTTTTCTTTATGACTTTCTTTTCAAACTTGCGTAATTTGGCTAAAAATTCTCATTTTCTTTTATATTTTTGAATTTTGAAAATGCCGCAACTCCGTCGATTTTGTTTCTATCGAAAAAATCATGAGGATAAATTATATCCATTTTTACCTACTATAAGAAACCGTACTTAGAATTTTTGAGTTTCCAAAAAAAAAATCTAAAAAAATTTTCAAAATGCTCCCCCTCTCTTATTTTTGATCCAAAATAGCTGTATAACGAATTTAACTCGTATTTTTGGTCCCTCAACATGGGTGCCGAAACAGAATCGAATATGATCATTCTTTCGAAAGGTATCGAGTTCACAGATTATTTTTCATCATTTCTTGTGCGATCAAAAATGAAATTTTCGATTTTTTGAGAAAATTCAAAAAGTCGTACCCACCATCTTGTCGGGCTCCCAAGGGGAAACATTTTTTCTCTCTGGCTTTCTTTTCAATTTTGCGTTGTTTGGCTAAAAATTCTCATTGCCTTTTATTTTTTTTGGATTTTGAAAAAGCCACAACTCTGACAATTTTGCTTTTATCAAAAAAAATTTAAAAGGATAAATTGTATCATTTTTTAGCTACTACAAGAAACCGTCCCTAAAATTTTTGAGTCGTGGGAAAAAAAGTCCAAAAAAATGTTCAAAATGCTCCCCCCCTTCGATTTTTCATCCAAATTAGCTGTTTAACGAACTCATCCTGTCTTGTCGGTCCCTTAAAATGTGTGCCAAAGGGCAATCCAATCCGATCATTCTTTCGAAAGTTATCAAGTATACAGATTACAGACAGATAGACAGACACCTTCGTAAAAACCATTTTTTCGGACTCAGGGGGTCTCAAAACGTGGAGATTTCATCAAATCCGTGAAAGTGGATTTTCAAATAAAACCAATACCGTCTCATTCAGAATAAGAATGTAAAAACGGTCACATATGATGGTCTCTTAGAGTAGGCAGTTGCACGACATGGTATGTGGTGTTAAAGGAGATAGATAGGGAGAAAATAGGCATGGCAAAAGGTAATACAGGTAACGAATACAAAGAGGGAATAACTGTACTTAAAGAATGCCTGAAGAACAGAGAAATTATAAGGGAGGTGTGTAAAGGAATCAAAGGGAGAAGAAGGTATTTCAAGAGGTTGGGTTATTTAAAAGAGAAGGTACGACAAGTGCATAGAAGTGGAATAAAGTTCTATCAGGATTTGATAGGAAGAGATGGGAAAGTAATAAAACGTAGAAAAGAAGATAACATTGGAAACGGAAAAGATGCAGAAGATATATTAGGGCAGAGAACAGAAAGAATGAGCATGCTTCTGAGAGAAGTAAAGGTACGTCCAAACACTCGCTGGGAGGGTGTGAAAAAATGAAAAGAGGGACTATAACAATAAGAAAGATTTTGCACGAAAAATGGGCCTTAGAAGTAGTGAAAGGATTAAGGGAATCGAGAGGGAGAGAAGAGAAAATAGTACATAAATGGGAAAATTTAAAAGCTGTTAAAAATTGAGATTGCGATGGGTACTAGAAAGTAGAAGGTTATTGTACATGATATTTATCATAACATATATTTTGTTTTTATAAATAGAAGATTGATGTAAATTTTGTACAATAATGTTTTCCAATGTATCAATTCTGTACTGCTGTAGCAAACATGGTCAGTGTACTTTTAGGCCCTAAAGACTGAAATAGAGAATCTTTTTGAATACGAATAAATTCAGAGTATTATTTTCAGGAAGGATGAGAGCAATATCGACACACAAAAATGTAAGAAATATTATTACGTGAAATTATACATATCCTTCAATTGTTGTACTATGGCGTAGTGAAAACGGCTCAAAGAATCCCGATGTGGATTGATTGATGTTGTCATATAAGTTTTCAAATCCGGGACTGGAGGTGAGAAATACTGTGGTAAAAACGTGATGGAACAATATAGACTACCAAATAATTGATGAATTTCCTTCTGCAACTCAGATTATTAGGAAAAATAAATATTCACTTACAGCTACAGAAAAATTGAGTGTTAATCCATGAAAATCTCCACGGCGCTTATATTTATATTGATTCAAAGATATTTGGAGTCCACTACTTTGATTCCAAAAACCCATGTATGTTACATTGATTTTTCCTCCATGGCGATAACTATGATTATAAACATCGTACAGTTCATAGGAATTATTTTTACGGCGGGCTACTGTCATTTCAGTTGAAATCGTCAACGGAAGGTCTCGGAGAATTTCCATGGGAATTTGATCGTTGGACATCACCAACCAGAAATATGAATCATTGAATGGTAATTTATTCTCTGTAGCAAACTGTAATCATCGGGTATAATAAACGGAATTTATCTAGAACGTTAACAATTAAAATCCGAAAAAATTGGTTTTTACAATTTTCTAATTACAACATCCTTCGAATCTTATCACCAAATAGAAGTAAATCCCTTCAACTAATAGCTTCTTATGTTATGTCTTTCAGACATTAACCGAGTTGAGTTCCGAATTTTGGAAGCGTGATTGTTCTATCGTACCTGATTGAAAATTATTTCACTTCCTTGGCAGCTGAGGTCAAGGAAAATCCCCAATTTGTAGTAATCGATTTTTAGTGCTGACTTCATATTATAATCTTGACGAAAATCGATGTACAAGACTTTGATATCCGAATCCATCATAACTCGAACGAAATTCAGTATTTCTAAATTAGAATCATTTATCAAATTGAATCAAAAGCTAAGATCTTAGTTAGAACTTTTGTAGTCTTACAATACTTGTGTCATTTATAAATACCAGAAAAACTCCAGCAACTAAAAATAACAGCTTCTTTCACATTTTTATACACAAAATAGTCTCTACTAAAAAGAGAATTTGTTTCTCCACTTATCACAAGAGGAAATATTAAAAATATGGGGACAAAGAACAAAATTGTTACGCGGCTCATTATGTTTGGGATTATTTTTCTTATTTTTATATTGTTCTGCACAATTTCATCACTTCTTCAAGAAACATGTCTTATGTGCAATTATTGGAAACAGATCAATCTTATCTTCTTCTGGACTAGTTCGAGGGTAAGACCCAATCAATATTCAATGACAATTCGTGCAACATGAACTGTAATCGAGAAAATAATGAGGTTCTTCATTAAATTGTGATTACTATGTGAGAACCGCAAATTATCTGTTACGTCCCTGTGAAATATTTTATGCAGATCGTAGCAGAAAGCTATCAATCAAATACTTATTGAAATAAGCTGGTATTTCCAAGATGATAATATCTTGAATTAGGAACTAAAGCTCATAGGCTTGTTATGAGATAAGATAACCTATCATAGAAAACGTCCCGTTCATGAAACAGTTTGTTGAATAAACCAATTTATTATTAATTAATTGAGAGTATATTGAATAAAAAAATGGTATCAATGTGTACCGAAATTAGAATTTTTATGAATAAAATACTAAGAAACATTCTAAAATGTTGAACAGTAACACAAATATCCAATTATCCAAAGACCCCAAACTCGTAAAAATTGACTGCCACTTTATTTGAGTCGAGAGGCTTGGTACCTGTAACTTATGTTATCACGTATGTTTGCAAATTGTAATTATTGTACATGTATCTCAGCTCCAATTGTAGCTTGAAGAGCGATGATTTGGTATCACTGTATTTTCTATTTATTTATATTCAATTTAATAATATTATAACCTTTTTCAGAATACGTCAATCATTTTTCACAGGATTTGTGTTTATGGAGCGGAGAAACGCATTTGTTAGAAATGTATCGTCGATACGTCGTTCTTAGCAGTCGATTTTTTCATCGATTCGACGGTTTTTTGTCGACGAAAACGACATCGAATTCGTTATCGGATCGACATCGGATTATCATCCGTATCGACATCTCAAAAAAGTGATGCAGGTGCAGGAGAACCCATATGGGATTCCAAAGAGGATCCCACACTGGTTCTCTCGAACGTGAGTACTATGTGTTAGCTGGTCTCTCTGATCACAAAAATTATTGATTAGAAATGTCCAGAATCTTCATTGGATGTTTTGTTCATTATTATTACAAACAGGAGAAATTTTAATTATCCAACCTTATAAGTAAAACGAAAATGTTTGTTTAAATTTTTCTTCGTTCTCTTGCCGCTTCCCATAAGTGCCGTATTCTTGCTTCCGCCACAGAGCATTCTCGAACCAAGATTTGGCCGCCTCTCCGACAACACCCAAATCAATTTCTGCACTGCAGACAAGGGACAAACCTGCAAAATTTTATTAATCTTCTGATTGTATCTATCAGAGGCTGTTCGAAAACTGCGTGGCGCTTTCTTGCAGACTCGTGTACAGCAAAATGGATGATTTTTTACGAAAACAAGAATGGAAATTCTTTTGAACAACACAATTTTATGAAAACTCTATACTTGGAAAAACATAATATATTTATATTTCAACAAACAAGTTGAAAATTCCCCAGAAAAATATCGAGTTCCTTACAAAAAAACATGAATTCTCAACAGGAGAGTTAAGTTTCTAAGCAGAAAAAATCAATTTTGAACGACAGAAAAGAACCTGAAGGTTCATGAACCTGAAAGTTGAATTTTCAATCAAACGCACAGTGGTCTGGAGGTCCCGAAAAGTCGGCCATAAATCGAATGTTCAACAGAAAAGCGCGAAAATCAGTATCTCATAGTTTTTGAGGTCAAGGAATTCAAATATGTATTCTATATTTTAAAAAAAATGGCAGATCCAAAGTGGCTGACCGATTTCCGAAAAAGTGCCATCAAGCTCACGGAAACGTGCAGTCGGGGGTTGTCGAGGTGAAGGAATTCAAATGCAAGGTTGGATGACAATATGAAAATCTTGATTTTTTAAAATTATTTTCTGTACGATCAAAATTGGAATTCTCGATTTTCTGAGAAAATTCAGAAAGTTGTATTCGCGATCTTTTGGGGCTCCTGAAAAGAAACATTTTTTCTCCCTGAGTTTTTTTTCAATCTTGCGTTATTTGGCTTAAAATTCTTAAATTCGTTCACATCTTTGGCTTTTTAAATATCTACAACTCTGACAATTTTGTTTTTACCAACAAAAAAAATCATGAGGATAAATTGTTTCACTTTTTACCTACTACAAGAAACTGTACTTAGAGTTTTGAAGTCTTGGAAAAAAGTCCAACAAAATTTTCAAAACGCTCCCCCTCTTTTATTTTTGATCCAAAAGGGCTACTTTACGAACTCGTCTTGTCCTTTTGGTCCCTCAAAATGGGTGCGGAAGTACAATCGAATATGATCATTCTTCCGAAAGTTATGGAGTTCACAGATTATTTTTCATTATTTTTTGTGCGATCAAAATTGTAATTTTTGATTTTTTGAGAAAATTCAAAAAGTTGTATTGACGATACTGTAGAGCTTCTGGAGGAAACATTTTTTCTCTCCTAATTTCTTTTCAATCTTGCGTTATTTGGCTAGAATTCTCATTTTCTTCTATATTTTTGGATTTTGAAAATACCATAACTCAGACAATTTTGTTTTCATCGAAAAAAAATGATGAGGATAAAAAAAAGCTGGTTAACGAACTTGAATTGTCTTTCGGATCTCTCAGGATGTGTGCCAAAGGGCAATCCAATCTGATTATTCTTCCAAAAGTTATGGATTATAAAGATGACAACGACGACGACAACAGAGACCACAGACAGGCACCAAGGTGGAAACTGCTTTTCCGAATCAGGAGGTCTCAAAACGTGGAGGTTCCATGAATTCCGTGCGACGAATGCCTACCTGGCCTAATGACGAGCGCGAGAGCGCTCACGATTAAATTCGATAGTGACGAATGGTGCAAACATGTGCAGCTAAATTCTGAAGATTCTCGATCAATTGGCCTTCAGTTAGATAATCCAATTCGAATCTTGAGTGGACCGCGTTAAACTACAACTATATGAATGAGTTCCTGCAACGATAGAAATTCT
This sequence comes from Neuroterus valhalla, assembly GCA_011762715.2. Classification (NCBI taxonomy): domain Eukaryota; kingdom Metazoa; phylum Arthropoda; class Insecta; order Hymenoptera; family Cynipidae; genus Neuroterus; species Neuroterus valhalla. The sequence goes on from WSXT02193889.1 coordinate 6,342, forward strand.
TTTTATGTGTTACTTAAAAATATCTTGATAGCCCACATAACGATCGACACGCATCAAAAACTCATTATACATACCTTCAATAGCCGTCCACATAATGAAACCAGAAATTCAGCTTTTTTATGTAACGTAATACCACTTAAAACTGAGCGCGAACTTCGATGTTGCGGAGCACGCTCCACGCAAACATCTGAATAGTTGACTTTACAGCGCTCCCTGCAGTCATGTAGGTAACTAAGCGCGCTTTTCTCTTGCAATTTGATGTATTAATATGTCAATAATGAATTAGTGTACTCGAAAGCGCGAAAAAAGAAAGTTCGATGTTCGATTTATGGCCAACTTTTTGGGTCCTCTAGACCACTGTGAAATGGTCGGATTTTCAAACAAAAGAGATCTTCAGCCAAAAATTCTGCAATTTTCGAACTAAAACGACAAATCTTAAACTAAAAAACATGAATATTAAATGAAAAGTTAGGTCTGAACCAAATGATTGACTTTTCTATGCTAATAATAAAATCACAAACACAAGAAGATGAATTACCTACAAAATAATCGTCGTTTTTTCAACCAAAAACGCGATTTTTTATGAAAAAGGTACATTTTCGACCTAAAAGTGAATTTTCCACCAGATAGTGGGATTTTCAAACCAGGTAGATTAATTTTTTGACAAACAATCCAATTCATACCAACAAAAAAATAGAATTCAAACGAAAAGAATTTTTTAACTAAAAAGGCGAATAAAATTCTCTACAGAACAGATTCCAACAAGAAAAGACGAATTTTCAACCAAATACATGGGTTTTGAAACTGAACATTCGAATATACATCTGAAAGCGATGAGTTTTCAACCTAGAACAGGATAGTTGAATTTCCATCCATAAAAAACAAACTCTGATTAAAGTAGTTATTATTTTATCGTTAACTGAATAATCAAGGAATGACTTTATTTCCATATTTTTTTTATATCCTCGTTAATAAACGTTGCGAAATTCGGTGACACTCAACAATTTCTCCTTCGATCAGCGTACAATGGTAAATCATTTTTCTGTCAATCATTAACACTTAATAAATTTTGTTATAAATTATGTGCCAAGACACGGAGCATCTAAACCCAAATTTGAGAACATAGGCTCATACCTATCATAATCCTATTCTTTTTGTATTAAAATCTCAAATTTCGGCATGATATGAACGTTTTTAATTTATTATTTTATCAGAAAACAAATGATGAAATCATTCCAAAGAATGTTATTCCGGAAGACTTGCAAGCAGATTAATAGTTTCTGAATCAGTTATTCAATTTATTAAATAAAAATCAATAATAATAATTTTAATATTGATACGCGATTTTATTCTATTCAATAAATCATTGACTATATACACTCGACTTACCGGCTGACTTTCTTCGTCTGGTTCACTTACTGATGAGCGGTCATCGATTTCCTAGTCAGTTCGCATTTTGGAAGAACTTTCACAATCGCGCGATGAAAAATTAAAACGGAATAATATTAACACGCTGACTATAATAATATCGCTGAATGCTGACCACGTGCTGATACGAGAAAGCGCCGAAAAGAATCACATGGCGCGACTTCCGCCCTCGAGTGGCGTTGCGTATATCCGCTCGAGCGCGGCGCGAAAATTTGAGTGTGAGCATTTTCAAATATGAACATTAGTTTGAATGCAGCCTTGATTTTCAACTTTCGTTCTGAAATCTTGTAGATTGCGTTTTATATTGATGAAATCACATATTCCATGGAAAACATTAACTTTCAGGCAATGCTGAAACAAATAAACTGTTGGTCGAAAAACGATTCTCAATTCAACCATAAGATAGACGCGACGGATGCACGACGTGAAGGACGTCGAGTTGACGTCACCATTCTGACTAAATGACGGTCGAGTTCCCTTTGCTTGCACCAATTTATAAAAAAGGTATGTTATACCACAAAATGTGTGTTTTCCACGTTACTCTGGAAATCGAGATGAAGTTAACATTATAGTAAACTGTTTTTTTATTAAATACACTTGACAAATTTTTTCGTTAAAATTGTAAGATTCAACCTCAAATGTGTGTGGTTTGCATAAGCAGAGTCGATTAAACTTTAGTTTTACTTATGAAACTGTTGTTATAGGTGACAAATTTGAATAATGATCGATTTCAACATTTCTGAAGAGTTTATTTAATTTAGAATCTAGGGGTTGTGGTGGCTCCAGTAGCAGTTTTCCTTTCTCAAAATTGATTCTATCGAGAAAAAGACCTTTATTTATTAGAAACTAAGAAGAGTTGTATTATTTATTTGAATAAACAACAAATGTTGTTGCCTTACAAAATCTTCTATTAAAAACCATTCTTTCTAAATCATTGACAGTCAATCAAAAAAAAAAAGCATCTGTTTCTTGACAAGTGGTCATGTTGCAAATTTCTGTGTTGTATATTTATATAATGAAAAATAATTGTTCTCTAATGAAGCATCACTTATCCATAAAACCGAAATATTAATTCTGAAACATCGGTACATGTGCCTAAAAATTTTTTCATGTCAAGTCGTTCCATTTTTTCGTCTACAAAATAATTTATTCAGACTATGTATATAATGACACTACTCTTTGCATTCTTATCTGGAAAGGTATTAGATTTGTGCAAAATTTGCCCCCCTCCCCCACGTTTTTGTCACATGTTTACGTTTCGAAATTCTCTCAACCCAAAACACAGGTTTTTATAAATGTGTCTGTCTGCTTGCGAGTATGTATACATACATATATATATATATACATATATATATATACATGTATGTATATGTATGTATCAATACATGCAAATATGCATGTATAGACTCATGCATTATGTATGTGTGCATCCTTTTTGCTAGCGTGCTTCGAGACAGAAAAAAATTTTCCGAACTTTGGCAAATTCTTTTTGTGTCAGGAACTGAAGGTTGACTTCCTTCGCCAACTATTGTTGATGGAAATTTTGCAAGTTTCAAAAATTCTATTAGTACTGTTCGTAGTAATCAGAAAGTCGATTAATTTATCGTTGCGACTTCTTCTATAATAACCTAATGGTCAGAGTAGGCATTTTCAAAATTGGAAAATACAAACGAAATCTAAAATTCTCAGCCAAATAGCGCGCGATAGAAAAGAAAGTTGAAAGCAGAAAAACGTTGATTCTTCAAAGCCCTACAAGATCATCATCATGACTTTCCAAAATTTCTTGGGAAATCTAAAATTAAAATTTTAAACGCACGAATGTAATAAAAAATAGAAAACTTCATACCCCCGTCGAACTGTGTGACATACGGAAGAAATGAGACAAAATGTGCATCCCCAACAGATCCACAAAGCTGCTCGAAGAAAAAAGATGCGAAAAAAATCATTCAACCGAAGTTGAATTACCCAAAAAAGCTCTGTATATTTGTCATCGATTATTTTCTTATGGAAGGCGTTGTTTTTGTTTCAACCGTGGAACATGAAATAAAAAATGGAACAGTTGAATCCTTAGACATCGATCATTTATTGATAGAAAGCGTAGCTTTTGTGCCGTGTGCAGTGCTGGTGATCGCAGGGATTATCCCAATCGACCTGCTAGCCCTAAAGAGGGCAGATGGACGGCTGAAGTAATACCAGACTTAGGCTCCTGAATAAGTCGAAAACACGATGAGGTAACCTACTACCTGACGCAGCTCCTCTCGGAGCACGGTTATTTCTAAGCCTACCTCTTCAGAATGGAAAAGGTGCAGAGCACACGTTCTTTCACTGCGAGAGATGGGCTGAACTCAGAGAGGGGCTAGAAACGGTTGTGGGAAGCTTAAAATCAGAAAGTCAGAAACTTCAACGGCAGTGATACTCAGGAGTGGAGGTTGAGCCATAACCTCAAAGAATGACAAGAAATCATGCACTGAGGCAAATAAATTTCAAAATAATGCCAGTGATGCAAATTTTTACTTCAAAAACATGTCGACAACTGTGGAGGGTCAACCCTTGCTTGATATCAACCTAACCTGAATTAGCAGAAATTTATCGAAATACACGTAAAGCTCTGGAAGCATATTTTCCCAGTATCAAATGTGTGCTACATCGGATGGGTCATCTCGAGCCTTACCTACAAATAAATCTAACCTAGCATTACCTAACCTAACCTCACGAAACACAATTGGACTGATTGTGTTTCCCCGTTGTGTTTGCGATACTGTTTGAATCAGTTGAGCTTAACCTTCAAAGAGGTCAAACCTTTTCTAACCTGACAAGACCTGACCTAACCAAACTTAACTTTACGTAACACAATTAAACTTATTGTGTTGCCTCGTTGTGTTTACGGTACCGTTTCATTCAGCTTCGGCTTAACCTACAAAGAGGTTTTACCTATCCTAGCATAACAAAACCTGACCTGACCTAACCTAACCTAGCCAAATGAAATTCAACCAGACGTGCAGCTATGTAAGCGTACGGTTATCAGTCTTAAATGTATGCTATCTTTGATAGGTCAACTCGAGCATAACCTACAAATGAATCTAACTTAACAGAACCTAACGAAATTTTGCTTAATGCAACACAACTTGTCTTGAGTGTTCCCATTGTAACACAATAAAATTCATTTCATTGTACTACAGGTGGTTGAAAATCTAGACCCCATTTCAAATAACCTGACAATGTTTGTATCAATAAGAATGTGGAACTGTTTTTATCGTTAATAATTTGATTTATAGACCTACTTCAGTCTTTTTTCTGCCTGCTATAACGCGTCCTTTTTCTTCGAAGGAACGATGCAAAGGGTTACGCTTACGTTTAAGGCCTACATTCGTTTCCCTTTTCAACATCCAGCAAAAATCAGCCATCATGACCTCGTCCCGTCAACCCTGATATCGTTGTTCTATCACTTTTATGTCTTGATGAAAACGTTCCCTTGTTCTTTGCTAAAATCTCCAACATTTTCTGGAAACTTATCCAGATGGGAATCTTGAAAGTGAAGTTTGAAATTCATCATGCAGCCTTACTTTTTGTAGTTTCTTATCATTTTCGCAACAATATTCTCGTAGTCATGACTTTTTTTGTTACCGAGGAAATTTGCGTTTACTGCTTCAAAACTTCCCCAAGCGTCCATTTCAAGTTACGTCATGTGGCTCACGAAATTACTATCTCTAGTCAATATTCGAATCTGTGGTCTATCAAAGACTCCTTCTTTCAATTTAGAGTCTGAAACATTAGAGAATTTAAGGGATATATACTTATAGCATTGTCCATGTTTGTCTAACGCCTTCACAAATTGCTTCATGAGCCCAAGCTTTATGTGGAGGGGTGATAGTAGAATTTTTTCTGGATCAACGAGGCTTTGGTTTATGATATTATGAGAACCAGGTTTAAATGAATCTCTTAGAGGCCAATGTTTTTTGCTGTAATGGTTGGCTCGATCTCTGCTATTCCACAGGAATATAAAGCATGGCTCTTTCGTGAAACCCGATTGTTGGCCTAATATTATTGTTATAATTTTGAGATCACCACATATTTGTCGTTTGTGATTCGTGTAATTAATTTTTTCAAGAAGCATTTTGACATTGTTATATTCTTCTTCGATGACCGTTGAGTGAGCTATAGGGATAGGAGCGTAAGTATTCGTGTTATGCAGTAGAACAGCCTTAATGCTGCGTTTTGACGAATCAATGAAAAGTTACCATTCTTTATCCCTGTACACATTTTTCTTTAAGTGGTTCTTAGTCCGTTAACGTCAGTGCAATACACTTAAGACGTCTCTTCGTCTTTCACGAAAAACTTTCTGAATTCTTTGTCCCTGTCGCGATAGAATGAAACTCTCGTCTTCGGCTCTGGATGGCAAATTCAGCGCCGTCTTTCGGTATTCCAAGATCTCTAATAAAATCATTCAGTTCTAGTTGCGCCACTAATATTGGAACTTTCAATTTCATCTTATGCACGCCATATCTGACATATTTTTCGTCATTTGCATCGGAATCATCAGAACTATTTTCTGCTCGATCACTGGTTTCACTGCCGTCTCCATGACGTTGACTTTTGACTTCCATCCTATCATCTTCTAAAGCGCTTGAATCATTCTGACGAATAATACTAGCGACAAGCGGTTACGAAGCTCCAGAGATTTACTGCTATTATTGTTAAAATATGAAAGTACGCAAGAACAGGGTTGCCAGCGTAATCGGTTAGGTTAGGTCAGGTTTTGTTAGGTTAGGATAAGTTAAACCTCTTTGTAGGTTAAGCCGAAGCTGAATGAAACGGTTCCGCAAACACAACGGGACAACACTATCAGTTTAATTGTGTTTCGTGAGATTAGGTTAGATTAGGCTAGGTTAGATTTATATGTAGGTTAGGCTCGAGTTGACCCATTCGATGTAGCACACATTTGATACAGGGAAAATATGATTCCAGAGCTTTACGTGTAGTTTAATAAATTTCTGTTAATTCAGGTTAGGTGAAGTCAGGTCGTTGGGTAGAGTTATGTTAAATAAGTTGATATCAGGCAAGGGCTCAACCATGACGTGATGAGTGATTTCTGATACCGAATTTGAATTCAGCGCTCCGAAATCCATAGGAATAGGTGTGTCTTGTTGCCAGATCCGCATACTCGTTTTTTTTGTGTGGCTGTGTATTAAAGAAAGAGGGAACCAGCAGCCCATTCAGCCACACCCAACCAAGATCCTTGAAGGCCGGCGAGCCCGATGAACGTTCCTGACGTGCTGTCGAGGACGACGCGTAACATCTTGGCTAGAAGACGACGCTGACTACCAGGAGGAAGAAACCAGCAGGAGCCTTAGCGGGCAAGAAAACGGCATCCCCTGAAGTAATGCGAAAGCGGTTCCCGAGGAGAACAATGCCAAGTAGAAGATGGTGGTTTTTTAGTGGTCAGTAGATGGAAACTACATCTCTTCATCTCCATCAACACCAAAAGCCCCACACTACCGAGAAGTGCGGACCTTTCTCGGTGTCTGTTTGCAGATTTTTCCGCCATCCCGCAAAAAAAAATAAAAATAAAAATAAGGGCCTTCATAGCTTGGATAATTCCGTCGCACCCCAATGTAAGCCTAAACCCTCTGCGTGAGGTGAGAACCGCAATCAAACTTCTGGACGATGTGTCTGACCCACTCATGCCTTTAATAGCCAAGGTTTCCATGCTGCATTAATATTTATGTTAGCATCTTGACCTCATTTCTGCTGAGCTTGCGTATTTATCCCGCTCGCTTGGCATCTAGATTTAAGGCCATGAGAGTTTTGGGCTGTCTGCAGTCAGTGGCCATTCTTTACTCCTTTCATGGTCTACGAGCAGCCAACTGTTGACTTCTCCAGCGACTGACCTGCTGAAAATTCCCAAAACGGGTCCAGGACCAGTCAAGTCTTTTCTCGAATTAAAGGATTGGGATGCACTACTCCATCGGAATCGTGAGCCCATCTCACTGCTTCTTCGTCAGATACCAGCTCCTACTTTCTCCTTGTTTCTGGAGCCATCTGTCAACAAGCTCTCTCCATAACTCGGCAGGTGTGTCTGGCCAAAAGCTCATTCCCCTCTGGTGGAAGGTCTGACGCGATACTTCTTGCGGAGAGATAGCGAGTAGACATTTTATACTCGGCCATACTCAGGGTTGGCCTACTCACAATGCCGGTTGATATCCACAACTTTAACGGGATCCTTGCTCTGTTAACAATGTTCTGTCTTTAGGCTGTCTTTGCATTCACAGCCTTAATGGTAAGATGAAGAACCTCTGCCTCTAGTGCCATCATAGGTATCGACTATAAAGCTACGGTGACGTCTCTAAGAGCCAGCCCTCTGATTTTCGAGATCTCACAGTGGACAGCTCGACCCTGCACCACAAAACTAACGCCGCAATGTTTAGTCTGGGAAGCAGGATCGCTGTGTACATCCACATAAGTGTCTACGGCCTTGAACTCCAACTTTTTCTGATGGCCCTTTAACAGAGTCATAGGGTCGCTGTGAGCTTCTTGTACTTGTATTCCATGTGCTCCTTCAAAGCAGCTACTTATCAAGAATGCCTCCTAGTTATTTCACTTGTTCCTTGATCACCAGTAGTTGAACACGACCGTGTCGGTCTTGTTAGGGAGACCAAGGGTCCGGTCATCTTGGACCAGGTATCTTCTGTTGCTAGTACCTACTGCATGACCCCAAAGAGCGCGTCTAGATGTTGGCCACGCACTATGACAAAGTTCATCCGCATAGCTTATGGCATGGTAGCATTAACTCATGAGAAGATGAAGCAGTTCATCAATTACCAGACACCACAGACAGGGCGATAGGATGCCTCCCTGTAAACAACGAGATTCAACACTCCCACGCAAGGTGGTGTCACCTTCAGTAGTTGTTAGAATCCTGTTGCCTATCATGTGACAGATTCAATCCACGACCGTAGTTGAGACACTATGAGCGATCATAGCCGCCTTTATCACCTCTGTGTAGGCGTAGTTGATGAAGCCTTCAATGTCAATAAAGATCCCGATTGCGAAACCTTCCTGCTCGAGTTGCCCTTCGATCAAGTCAGCTATCCTTCATGGAAGCAGTTCAGCCCATCTACCGTTTTTAGTAGGAAAGATGTGAGGCTGATCAAACTGAAATCCTTCGGTGAGATATAACAATTCCTTTCTCGTTTTAGAATGAAGAGCATCCGCGTACTTCTCCATGCCATCAGGGCAGGGCTCATTGTCAGATTAACCTTAGCAAATCTCACAAATGACCCTATGATGATCTTACCAACCTTCTGTAAGGAGACCGGATGAATGCCATCTGGACCAGGAGACTTGTAAGCATTGGAAGACTTCAGGGTCCACTTGACTCTGGAGAGAGTAACAATCTCGTTCGCAAGCTGCTAACTTGGCCTAATTTGGGTCCTAGGCAGAATAAGTTGCTTCAGAGGTGTTCGATAACATTTTTTTACTGGGTACTATCAGAAATTTATGAAATCAAATATCATTGGTAAATATGTTGGATGGGTGCTCCTGAACCTGGAATAGATTGTAAAATTCCTCCTCATTTAAAATTATAACTAAGTGCTTTACAAAGAAGTACAGTAAACCCTCAAATTATAAAAATTTTGTAAAAATCAATCCATAGCGAATCACCTGAAAATTCTGTATAGGACGCTAGAAGTTGAGGTGGCATCTTCCATAATACAGAGAGTTCAGTATCTGCATTCATTTAAGCTTTCAAAGGAAATCAAATTTTTATTTCTCAAGGAAGGATGATATGAGTCAATTTTACATGTTTTTTCGAATACATTTTAAGATACATCTGTGATTATATGTAATCCTGAATATGACACTCATTACATCAATCGATATGAGTAATTGAATATTGATCTTCATCCTGGAAGAAATTATGTGCTATTAAATTTCTTTACAGAAAGTCTGGAATTTAAAACGGACAAAATATACGAAAAGTTTCAAGGGATAAGAATGAATTCTTTGACATGAATAGAAAAGGCACCTTTAGAATCTGCATCGGCGGAGATGAGTGGTATATTCCATATTTTATAATCCATTTTTCTACAAGGATGATAAATACAGAAATACCAGAGCCCATCAATAATAAAAATATTAGTGGAGTGACTTTAGTCAACGGCACTAGTGTGGGTTTCGAACTGTGACTTTCTGAGCATTTTGGACGTTTAACTTGCCAAACATTCTCAAGTCGTTCTGCTATTTCATGCTCTATTATTTTTTTAAGTCTAGAATCGAAAGAAAGTTATGATATTTGGATCAGAGAGTGGAAAACTGCAGGAAACCAGAAAGTCACTCAGCTGAGTGCTGAATGTAACTGATTGTACTTAACGTTCGAGATCTTAACGAGTCAAAAATCACTCCCTTCGATTAGAGAAGAATAATATTCAAGTACATTGAGCTTTCCAGTACGCGTTTATTTTCTCAATACTTTCTAATATTTTGCCATGGGATGTATTAGCAATTTCCTATTGTGAAATTATGGCCAAAACTTTGAAGTCTATAAATAATAATGAATCTCGAATCGCCGAATTTGCAACATTATACACGATGAATATTTCATTTTTACTATTTTAGTCAATGTGAAACACCCATTTTCTAAATTGTTTTACTTTTCCTTTTGAATAAAACAGATTTCCTGAATGTTTGCATAAATTTGATTACTGTGAGTTAGAATGAATGTAGTGTATTTGTATTGCGCGCGTGATATTTGTCGCCATCTTTAATGGTCTTTTTTTGCATTTTATATTTGTCACGTGACACCAGGGGGGGGGGGGGTCACGGTTTTGTGACAATTTGTGATAGAGGGAAGAAGAGGGGTCTAAAAATTCTGAAACAACTGTGGCATCATTTATGGCTGCTCCCTAAGGAAACAACCCTGCTAAAAATTTCGGATTCTGGAATTGATCCGAACTCATCCGAGATGGATCCGATTCAAGAATTTTTTCCGAATCCTGTCTGATCGGATACGAAAACTGTATAAAACGGATCAGAAATTTGTCTGTCTGAGTCCGAAGTCCGTCCGGACAATGAAGCTCAACTCCGGAAAGAGTCCTCTTTCATCCGAATCTGCACGTTCAAAAACAAAGACTCCGGAAACAGTCCGGCTCCATCCAAAATGAGTCCGAAATTCAGAATCTGATATTATTCTTGTCAATGTGGAAACGGAAAGTGGTCCGATTAAATCCGGAATCTGTCCGTTTGAAAACATAGACTTCCGAAACAGTCCGGTCCTATCCAAAATCGGTCCGGAATCAGAACCTGAAATTCTTCTCGTCAGAGTTGAAATGGAAAGCGGTCCGAATAAATCCCAAATCTGTCGGTTCAAAAACATAGACTCCGCAATTAGTCCGGCTTCATCCAAAATAAGTTCGGAATTCAGAACCTTAGATTATTTTTGTTAAAGTGAAAACGTAAAGTGGTCCGATTGAATCCGAAATCTGTCTGGTCAAAAACATCGACTCCGGAAACAGTCCGGCTCTATTCGAAATAGGTCCGAAATTCACATCCTGAGATTATTTTTGTTAAAGTGAAAACGTGAAGTGGTCCAAATAAATCCAAAATTTGTCCGTACAAAAACATCAACTCCAGAAATAGTCTGGCTACATCTCGAATCAGTCCGGAATTCAGAACTTGAAATTATTTTTGTCAAAGTAGAAATGGACCTCGGTCACAAAGTGACTCCGAAAACAGTCCCGCTTTATCTGGTATAGGTCGGAAATCAGAACCTGAAGTTCTTTCCGGCAAAGTTGAAACGGAAAGTAGTCCGAATAAATCCGAAATCTGTAGTTTCGATAACATAGACTCCGATATTAGCCGGCTCAATCCGAAATCGGTACGGAATTGGGAATCTTAAATCCTTTTCGTCAAAGTAAAAACGGAAAGTGGTCCGATTGAATCCGAAATCTGTGTGGTCAAAAACATCGACTCCGGAAATAATCTGGCTCCACATTGTGCTCCACATTATGCTATAATATTGATCATAAATTTACCCATAAGTAACCATTTTCTTGAAAGGAGAATGTTTTGTAGTAACAGTGGATGTGTGTTGTCCAGGAAATAACGGAATTCCTGCCAAATCACATATTTGTTCATCCGTAAAAGTTTCCTGAAATAAGTTTTCGATATTTTACTCATGCCACTCCTAAAAATGATTGAAAATCAAAATCTGAACAGAATAATTTCTGAATTCATGAATGAATAAAAACTTACTGCAATAACTTTATAAGCAAGTGAAACTTCAACTTGAGAGTCAAAGCCTCCTTCTTGAACTTTTTGAATGCCTTCCATAGATGTGAAGAAATTATCTGTCTTCTTCTTCTTGTTGGCTGCAATTTTTTCACGGTAAAGATCTTTAACATCTGGGTCAATTGAAGTCTGCAATTTTTATCCAAATAGAATTCGAAACATTCAAATTACTTCCAGGGTTTTGTAGCAACCGTTACAAAGAATTTTCTATTCAAAAAACTTGTATGCGAGCTGAGAATTAAAAATTCTCACAACTATTGCTCGGGGTCGGTATCCGTAAGAAGGGGTGGTATGAGAGAGGAAAGAGTAAGATGGTGGGGAGGAAAATAATATGCATAGAGAGAAGGAATTCACATAGGTAAAGAGTCGGCAGAAGAAAAGAAAGATGAAAAAGTAGGAGAAAAGAGTTTGTATAGAGGGAGAAGTGAGGGTAAAGAGTATAATATGGAACAGGTAGCAGGGTGAGGAACCATCCTTTCGCACTCGTTATCAGGGTTTTAGAGCCTTTAGCAGACATCTACATCATGCCAGTCAGGTGTCCTTATGTTCGTTGTATAATTTACGGAAAGAAGGGGAAGAGTAGAGATGTAGATATGGGAAGACTGCTGATGGAATGGGTAAGGAAAGTGGAGATGAGGAAAGTAAGGTTTCTTCGAAGAGCGGAGAAGTGAAGTTAGGAGAAATTGGGGAAAGAGAGAGGTAGCGATAACTAGGATAGGGGGAAGAGAGTGCAAGGCATGGAGGGGGGGGGGGTGTTTTTGGTACAGGATAAGGGAAAAGGTGTCGATCCTCTTTTCGACGACAGCTCCCTATGAGACCTTCCCCCACTCTGGCGCTCGTCGGCGTCGAAACCCCCTTCAGTGCTGCTGCTGTTAGCCGGAACCGAAATTCGTCGCCAACGCTGTCAATATGTAGATTGAAGAATAGGAAAAAAATTATTGCGAGATTGAAGCTCCTAGTTTTTGATAAAAGAGTTGACAAAATAATCACAAAAGGAATATTTACATGATAAGTAAACAAATAGCAAAAACAACCTAACTAATGAATCCATACATTTTTCGAATAATTTATTTGTTAAAACAGATTAATTCAAAACAACACAATCCATACTGAGAACACATTTGTTTATATATAATGAGATTTGAAAATTGTTCTTATTTACAAATACAATTGGAACAAGTGCTCGAAAAAACTCTTCAGATAACATATGTTGCATTTGTATTATCAGTACTATTTCTTTGTAGTCGTTTAAAGTGTTTTTAGGATTTAATATAGATTATGCAAGATTAATTATTTAGTCAAATGGTTGTAACAAATTGTATTTTTAATATAAAATATACTGCTTCGGACATAATTTTTCCAGTATAAATAGATTTCAG
>WSXT02193900.1:0-19432 GCA_011762715.2 Neuroterus valhalla
TTTCGTGGAAAATCACCCCATTCTCATGTTTCATTCATTAAATTAGAAACAAAGAACATTAATTTGCTTCCCAAATGGAAAAAAAGAATCAATCACGAGAAAAGTATTATGATTTTGAGAACAAATATCTTGAAGTTTTCCAGAAATTGATGAATCCCAGACATTTAAAAGTCTATTCAGATCCGGAGATAAATATACAGACCTGGGAACGCTGGCACGCACTCATTTTACCGATCGCAGCGCTAACGCCGAAAATGCATTTCTGAATTTCCAATAATACGAATCATGCCTACTTCCAGTTCCGAAATGTACATGACCAACGGTCAGCATCGACATAGACGTCACCCGTCGCGACGGGCATAGAACATAGAATGCTTGAGAATGCCATGGCAGTGCACGCGTGTCACTCCCATTCGAGATGTACGACGGGTCACGTTTATTAGGCGCAAAAATTACTTGATTTTTTATTTAAACACAAACAAACAACAACGCAATATTCGGAAAAAAACCGTCTGGTCGGGGCCCCATTAGGGTCTAACGATGAGGTGGGGAAAATATTACATCTAACAATTCACCAGTGTCACAGAAACTTACCCGATTCCTACCTTACAGACATTTTTTTTTACAACAACTCACGTCTACACCGAAATAGATATCGAGTTGATATCTTGAGAAAAGCCTTCGAAAATAATGAACTACGTTTTTATACAACATTTTGTTCAAAATTTTCAGAAAAAAGAAATTTTTGCGAATTTTTTTTTCAAAATTTTGAACCAAGTGTTGTATACAAACGTAGTTTATCGTTTTCTAAGGCTTTCCTCAAAAAATCAACTCGATATCTAATTCGGTACGGACGTGAGTTGTTGCGAAAAAAATCGATAATTTGGGTCACGTGACCCATGTTTAACATGGCCTTAAGCGCGCGCAATTTGAAAATCAGTGCTGTCAACTATGAGCTTTTCGCGTGCTGGCACCGTGCAAGTTTACTGGCGCCCTCACTTTGTGGAACGCTCCCACGTTAAATCTTATGGAGCAAAAGTTAGTATCGTGGTGGCCACGGTGACTTTTGCCGGACGCCGCCATAAGAATACGTGTAAAATTCGACGGCAGCGCTAGCCCGCCCCTACAACCGTCTGCACAGAGTGGATAAAGGCGTATGAATACCACTTGCGGCATAACATACTATTACTGGTCCAACAGCGTGACTGCGGTCCTCACCTTATGGAAAGGGCTTTGGTGTCACGCTTAGGCCTACTGCCTACATATGGGGAAGCAATCGGATTACCCAAGCGTCGAGGGCTCTTGGGGCCCTGACCCAATTAATAAGAATATTATTAATAATAATACTTGTTTAAAAAAATGTTATGTTTTGTAATGTTATGCAAATGACTTAAAAGTAAAATTAGTTTCATGCTAAATTTGAAACAACTTTTTTATTAATTTTTTTTATAGATGGATGTATATTTGATTGTTTAAATTATTCTAATAACACACAGAAAACTCACAAGTTTTGTGTTTAAAGGAATACAATCCGTCATATGCTTTCGACGTGGAAATTTCGTATAAACAAGTAGAATAAATTACTTGTAAGGCGAAGAAGACTTTTAGTAACTTTAATATATTCTAAGATTAGTGTACAATACAATTAATTATGAAATGATAAAATGATGTTTCTGTTCCTGAATGAAACTAAGAGTTTGAAAACGATAATATCGCCTGCGAATTAGAAATTCGTTTATTAAAAGAAAATAAGTTCAATCCTCAACCTGCAACAAGTACTGAAACTAAAAATAACCAGCATCCTTCTGATCAGAGTATCGACGGCGATTTAAAACAATCAGTTCTGTTAAGTACACTTAGAATTAAAGTTCCCATTCAAGATTAACTTTTCTAACAATACTTTGTTTAGTGAAGACTTGACAAATTTAAAAATGACACGATTAACAAAACTATCTTAGTCTATTCTTCAAAGGAAATACTGCTTATTTACAGGCATTTTGATAACTTAGTGTTTTATTTCCTGGTCAAATAACACAGAGCGTCGTACGATGTAATACAAAAAGTATTAGTACAAGCTACATTTTAAGCAGTATATCACTCTTTAGTCTTCTATTATAAATTCTACAAATTATCGCCTTCCATTTTTATAGTCTTGTAGGCTATGTCTTCATAATTGCCTATGTACATAACTTCCTTAATGTAACTTACAAACCGTTTGTTCCTCAATATTCCAAGACATTATTAATCAAACGAATCTCAGCAATATTGTTACTCGTTATGCTCTAAGACTCTTTTGCATGATAGATTGTCTAAGCAAAAAATCCTTATTAATTCAGTCGTGACTTTCTTCCCATGCCATTTTACTTCCATTAAATCATTGGTCCCACAAAGATACTCGTCATCTGGACTTAAAATTATATTTATGAAAGTACCAAAGCTATCCCAAATAACGGGGAAAAAAGGTTAAAATGACAAGTGTCTGATAAGTTAGGACTAAGAGCTGCGATGAAATGAAAGAATCGGTTGGGATTAGCTTTTTGTATCGAGACGACTGATTGCACAGAGCTAACGAGTTATTAGCTAATCCGCAAAACTCTCAGCTCACTTCCGTCACAATGCTAAGTTTGAATTTTATTCAATTTTTCTTTTAAAAATAAAATAAAATGTGCCAGTGGTTTCTAAATGAAAATTAAAGTGCTAAGTATTTTAAAGTGTCGTATATCAAAATTAAAAGGACTATACCTTCGAATTAAAATACTTAAAATGCAAGCACGTGCTGTAAATGGACTTTCTCCCATAAAACTTACTCCGCGATAAAAAAAAAAGATTTTAAAAAATTCTATACACTTATCGAAAAAAGTCAAACTTAACGACCCTTCTTCATTCGCTGTTCCTTAAGCTCACTCTGGCAGTATGGCGTTTTCAAGAAGCAGTGTCAATACAATACATAGCGCTAGAATATCTCACGTGCCCTCTACTTCCATTTACGTATGGACACTATCGAAGGGATGGACTATTTATCATTAATGATACTTTTTCGTAAGCGTATTCCAAATTCTTTGCGAGACCCGCGCAACATCCAAACTGCTGAATTGTCTGGAACCTGTATGTCTTGAAATTCTTTTCCTTGTCGATGTATGTTACCGCCGCCATCAAAGGGCACATTATAATTTTCGAATGGTCCTGGAAGTTGATCTGCGAAAAGATAAAACATCTCAATAGTGATATTCATAAAGAACTCTTTGTTTCACTACATATTTCAAAGATGAATGCTTCATACATAAAAAAAATTAACACTTCACTTAGAATTGCTTCAGAGTTGCCACAGAAGTCTGCTTTCAAAATTTCATGACTTTTTTAGGTCGACCTTTAAAAAAATGCCAACTCTACTTTTCCAAAAAAAGCCAGTCATTTAAATTTAAATATGTATTATAATAACCAGTGGGTTGACCACTCTACTTTTGAGTCTACATCAAATTTCGAAATTTCAGAAGATTTGAAAGCTTTTATAGAAATTGCAATACATTCCAAAGATTTCAAAAAATTTTACAGAAAAATTACGAATATTTTTTAATATTTATTATAATACATATATTATATATTAATTTAATTGTATAATATATATATTCTTAACAATTCTGGAAAAAATTTACAAATACCACAATATCTCAAAGACTTTGAAAATTTTCCGAAGATGTCGATACATTTTACAAAGGTTTTAAAAATCTCAATAGATGTTACGGTAATTTTAAATATATATTTTGAGAAATTCACGAAAATTTCAATGATTTAAACAAATTCCAAAGATTTACTACATTTTTTACAAAATTGCACAGATTCCAAAGATTTCGAATCTTCCAAAGAGATTTCAAAGGCTTCCAGATTTCCTGAAGATTTCACTGATTCCATGGGATTTCACGAAGATTTTGATAGATTTTACAATGGTTCAGCATATTTCACAAAGATTTCTTTAGAGACTCCCAAAAATTTCACCGATTTCAGAAATTGCAGAAATTTTGAAGATTTCACGAAGGTTTTTCATGAAGACCAAGTTTCCGATTTTAAATGTTCCAAATTGATTAAATTGAACCGCCGCGTCGTATAAGGGGGGATATAATTTTTTTCGAGCTTTTTGTTGGCCCCTGACCCATTTTTTTGAAAAATCAAAATTTTAAGTTTTGAAACCTATACCCTTATAGGAAATTCCATTGCGCATCTTTTTTTCCTCTTGTAAAAAGTTGTTACTTCTGTAGGTTCCAAAATAAATGCAAAAAGCATGGTTTACGAGAAACGACGATTTTCAGTGTTTTTTTTTTCAATTTATCTCGTTCTAAATCCGAGAGTTTTCAATATTTTGCCTTCAAACTTGAAACAATAATTCATTAGACTATTATGAAACTGTTAGTGATATCAAAAGTAATATTTATTTGTATCAAAAAAAAGTTAATAATTTTTTTCTTAATAGTTTCATAAATATCGTTTGAATATTTTCAATCACAAAGTCTATCGACGTAATTTTAAGCATAAAATCTATTTCCGAACGATGCTGAGTCAAATTTGATTTAAAAAAAAACTGTTCTTTTCCAAAGTTGAAACCTCAAAAAACTAAAGAGGCTTCACCTTTTTAACAAATTACATTTTTTGTCTAAAAACGAACAATAGTTGACACATCATACTGACAACTATTGTTTGTTTTCAGACCAAAAATTTAATTTCTTAAAAAGGTGAAGCCTCTTTAGTTTTTTGAGGTTTAAACTATGGAAAAGAACAGTTTTTTCTATCAAATTTGACTCAGCATCGTTCGGAAATAGATCTTACGTTTGACATTCATAAATTTTCCTCAATGTTTCTCTATGTTCTACAAACAGAGGGAGAATTTTTCCTGACGAAGGCCCGCATTGTGTGCCGAAATGTCGAAGAATTTTATTAGAGAAAAACGATGTCTAACAGAAAAAATCGTTTTTATTATTGTTTATATGGGACCGATGGACCGAAAAAAAAAGAATTAATTCCAAAAATGTAAGAAAAGGCTAATTTAATCTGAATCAGTGAAACGATGGTCACCAAATCAAATTAGTAAGAATTTTTACTGGAGACCCTTAATGATTTGATTTGGTGACAATCTTCTCATCTCATTCTAATTTTCGACGCAATATTTTGTTACAATATAATAAACATATTTATTATGAATATTTTCTTGGTATTTAAATGCATGAAATTACCATTTTTTAATTACTTTAATTAAAGAACTTATGATGAAAAATATAAGTTTTTGTGTGCAGAACTTCAGGAAAAAGTTACTGCGGCTCGCCTTTCTCAGCAGTTCTCGTAGTTTTTCAGCAGCTCATCCAATTGACGTAAAATTTTATAAAAAACTTATTTGCACCCTTATGAAAATTTCATCCGCTGGAAGTTTGTTCTAGCTCAAAATTACGTCGATAGTCTTTGCGATTGAAAATATTCAAACGATATTTATGAAACTATTAGGAAAAAAATTATTAACTTTTTTTTATGCAAATAAATATTAATTTGATATCACTAACAGTTTCGTAATTGGTAAAGAAAACATCAACCGCGGGCAAAGAGGCGCTGCTGTATCAAAACAAAACATGGCTGCCTATGGGGAACGGCATGCAAGTGACTAGCATTTAAATAAGTCTTAACACGTTTATTTAGGAATAGTATAATTTGAATGCGCTAAAAATTTTGCTACTCCCTCTAAAAACATTGTGTGAGTATGATGTTGCAACGCCGTCTTCCAGAAACATGATCGAAGGTGAAAGAGCGATCAATTCTGGTTTTATAATTGTGTGTGGAACGACTTTCAAAGGAGAAGATAGGATTGAAATTTTTCCACTGTGCTTGCGTACAAGCGGATTAGCATCAGAGCCACACACAATTACAGGGAAATTGTCGATAATTCATGATAAAAATAACAACAGTGAGATAAATAAACAAGTGTCGGTCACTGTCATACACTGCACTTGCAAAGCTGGCACGAACCACTGTTGCAAGCACATTGTGGCTACTCTGTTGTATTGCAATAGGTATGTTATCTTTTCAAGTTTGAAGGCAAAATATTGAAAACTCTCGGATTTAGAACGAGCTAAATTGAAAAACAACACTGAAAATCGTCGTTTCTCAAAAACCATGCTTTTTGCATTTATTTCGGAAACTACAGAAGTGACAACTTTTTATAAGATGAAAAAAAGATGCGCAATTGAATTTACCATGAGGAGTTAGGTTTCGAAATTTTAATTTTTCAAAAAAATGGTTCAGGGGCCAACAAAAAGCTCGAAAATAATATTATACCCCCTTATAGGATGCGGCGGTTCAATTGTAAATGTGAATCATCAAAATCCGAGAATTCTAAATTGTAGAACTCGAAACTTTCCCAATTTCCAATTAATAATTTGAATAATTCAGAAGTTTTCCATTTCAAACATTTGAAATTGAACTTTCACAATTTTTGAGAGTGTTAAAATAGGAAATTCTTCAATTTAAAAATATAGCGTCGCAAATCACTAACTTTTCAAGATTCGTATTTCAAAGGCATGTAAGTTGGAACTTTTTTCAACAGTTTACTTTTGAAAATTAAAAACTCAAAATTCTCAAATTTTTAAAATATAGAGTTGCAGATCACTCAACTTCAAGATTTATATTTCAAGGGTATGTAAGTTGGGACATTTTTTTGTGCATGTTTAAAAATGAAAATTCTCTTTTCTTCGATTTGCAATTTAAAAACCTTGAATGCATTTACTCAATTCAATCGGATTACAAACAATTGACAGGATTGGCAAAAATTTTGGGATTTTGAACCTTTGATAACCTTCAACCGTTATGAATCATGTCCAATCGATTATTTCTATAAGGTTATCTTAACCATTAGTAGACGTGACAAATAAGAGCGTATAAACTTTCGATTTAGCCTCCTCTTTAACAAAAAGCTTGAATTCCCAGGACTTTAGAATAGGTGCGACTGAAAAAGTTCAGTTTCTCCTACACAATTTCATGAATTTCCCCGATTTTCAAGATTGCACGACTTTCGTAGTTCTTCAGGGTCTTGTAACAACCCTGCTCTTTCAATACGGAACACAACAAGCTAGAAAAGCTTTGAAGTTTGTAAATAAAAATGATTTAACTCACTTGGACAGAGCCATTCGTCAGCTGCATGACGACAGCTGTCTGTGTCCTGAACCACTGGTTCATGTAAGGTATTCTCGAGAGCGCATCGCTCTGTTTCACCGCGATGGCACCACCCGCTTTCATCAAGTGTTCCGTCATGTAGCGCAAAAAGAAGTTAAGTAACTTCATTTTCTTTTCGAGACTTGTAGGGTAGGATTCTTGAGTATAGTATAGTTCTTTTCCATCTCGATTGATATAGTGAATGTTGTGTCCGTTGGCCAACATGATTAATCGCGTTCCATCGTTGTACATTACTCCAACACCATCGTCCGAGAGCTGATAACCGAAACCGTACTTGTCTGAGTAATCCACCCACTTACTAATCCACACAAATGGCTGAGCATCTGGATCTGTGCTTTCATCTGGAAATCCCAGAAAATAATAATCAATATTTGATGTAAGAATTTTCCACTTGAAAAAAAAGGAAAGATTGCATGCCTGAGTGTTCCAGGAAAATCTGGTAAGGTCTGGGAAGATCTGGACGGAAGGAAATTTTGAATTAGGAGTGATTCACAGGAAGACTTGTTTAGGGTGGCCACAGAACTTTATTTTCAAAAATCCCTGAATTTTCCCCGGCTAATTTTTTTCCTGCCCCTCAATATTTTGAGACCACAACTTTTGTCCTACATTAAAATTTTTAAAATAAGCAAATTATTATTATAAGAATTCGATAAGATGTCTAAAAATGCAAGGTGACTTTGAAATACCTCAAGATGAAGTAAACAAAAGCTGAACTTTTTTTTAGATTTATTGAATTGTGTAGCGTCAAGTAAATCTAGAAGAATTAAAGTTAATTGGAAAGATTCATGAGAATTCAGGGTAAATTCCAAATCGATTTAAAAAAATATTCAAAAACCTCTTTAAAGACTTGAAACGATACGGAAGACCTCATTTCCTATTAAAAAATCGTGTGAAATCGCTCCACATTTTATGCATAAAAAATTTTTAAATCCTTTAAAATCATTTGTAATTGTAATATTTATTTATACTCTCTCCCTTTTACGGGTTTCAGAGTCTTTACATATAACACACCTCTCCTCTATATTTACTAATTTCTCCTCTACATAACCTCTCCAGAGTACGAGGCGGGAATCGAACCCGCAACCAGAGGGAGTGGGTTCAAAGCTCATGCCTCCTTGAAAAATTTCTTGAAATTTTTCCAATCTTTCGAAAATGCCTTGGAATCTTTCAAAATAATGTAAAATGCTTCAGATCCTTTAGAATCCCTTAAAAATAATCCAAAACAATAAAAACACTTCCTTGGAAACTTTTGAAATTTCCTAAAATATTTGAAAACCTTTGCAATCTTTCGATATCCCTTGAAAGTTTTAGAAGCACTTGAAAATCCCTTGTAATCTTATAAAATACCATAAAATCATCTAAATTCTTCTAAATGCCTTTAAGATATTGAAATCTATTAGAAACTTCTTAGAATCTCTCAAAATACTTCAAAGACCTTCCAATTTTGGGAATCCATTAAGAATTTCTTGAAATATTTCAAAATACCCTGAAATTTGTTTGATCCTTAGGAAATCCCATTAAAAAACTTAAACACTTGAAAATTTCTTGGATTCTTCTTAATTTCCCTTAAATATTCCCAATCCTTCGAAATCCTTTCAAAGCATTGAAATTTTTTGAAAATGTCTTGAAATCATTTGAAATAACCTATATTCCTTTGAAATCCCATCAAATTACTGAGATCGCATGAAAATTCCTTGAAATCTCTTTATATACCAAAAAATATATTGAAATGTCGAAATTTCGATGTATTGAAATCTTTCTGAATCTTTTCAAACTTTTAAAGCTCTTGAAAATTCCTTTGAATTCACTTGGAACTTCTCAAGGATCTTGAAAATTTGTTGGAATTCTTTAAGTAACTTAAAATCTTGAAAATACTTCGAAATCCCTGGGAAATATTGAAATTTATTAAACAATTTTTGGAATCATCCAAAATACTCTACAATAATGATTCTCCTTCGAAATCATATCAAATTAGTTAATAAGTTAGAATATGTGAGTAAGTTTAGTTCATAAGTCACTAGTGTACCAAAGGGTACCATAAGATACCATAAGATACCATAAGATATCTTATATTAGTTTGAATTGTTTGAAATCACTCGGAACCCTTGAAAGCTCTTTGAAGTTTCTTAGAATTTTTTAGGTACCATTCAATCATTAAAAGCCTTAGAAATCCTCTCAAAATTTTGAATTCTATCAAAAATGTCTAGAAATCATTTTAAATAATCAAATACTCAAATACGTCCGCACAGAAATAGATATCGAGTTGATTTTTTGAGGAAAGCCTTAGAAAACAATCAACTCGATATCTAATTCGGTGTAGACGTGAGTTGTTGCAAAAAAAAGATGTCGGTAAGGTACGAATCGAGTAAGTTTAACATGGCCTTAAATTACTGAGATTACTTCAGAATTTCTTAGCATTTTTTTAAATACCATAGAATATTTTATATTCGTTGGAATCTTTTGACACCCCTTCAAACTTTCTAAGAAACATAATATATTGGATATTCGGTAAAGTCGATTGGAATCACTTGAAACTTTTTGAGGCTCTTGCAAATTCCTTATTATTTGTGAAAAAGCCATAAAACTTTTTAAACCTCCTAAAATTCCTTCAACTCATTGGAATGTATTTGAAATGTCTTGAACTCATCCGAAATGCCCTAAAATATTCCAATCCTATGAAACCCTATTAAATTAATAAAGATTTATTATTATTATTGTTATCATATGAATCTATGAAAAATTCCTAGTGATCTTTTAACCTAAAACGTTCCAAACCCATTGAAATCCCTCGAAAGTTTATAAAGCTTTTGCCTGATTTCCAGGTTCTTCTTGACCTGCGGCCACCCTGTTGTTTTTCGAGAAATTACATACCTTCGGATGAAGCCAATTTTTGAGCAGGTTTCGATTTCAGTACCCCATGAAGTTGTTCCTTCAACGTGACAAGCATACGCTTGTTCTCCTGGTTTGCTTTCTGTACATCGTTAACAACTTCATTCCCTTTTCCTTTAGACGCAGGGCTGACGAACTTGTTGCGTTGAGGGCTGCTCGGGACTCTAAATACTGAATCAGTCTCTCCAGAATTATAACTGTTCATATTCATCTCCGTCAGAGGTTTGCGGTTATTGTGCATTTCTAACGTGTCTAATCTTGGAGCCATCGTCAGACACGAGAGTGGAAGGCTCTGGGGTAAAAATCCACTGGTGAAGAAATCATCCTTGATCAGTTTGGAAATATCGGGACGTTTCGATGGGTTCCCTTGCAGCATGCTTGAAATCATGGTCATGGCGGGCCTTGTTACTGAAGAGGGCATTTTGTACTGCACTTGCTTAATTCTTGCATACGTTTCTTTCAGGCTGGAGGTTTCGAAGGGAGGTTTCCCTACCAGCAGCGTGTACATTATGCAGCCGATACTCCAAATGTCCACTTCAAAGGAGTGACCAATTTTAGTCAAGATTTCTGGGGCTATATAGTTTGGAGTCCCGCATAAGGTCCTGTAAATAACAAAAATTGTTAGTAGGTCTCGGATAAAATTACAAAAAACGAGCATGGAATTTCTAAAGAAGTCCACAATGAGAACAAATTTGCGTGTGGACCACGCGCGTCTAAAGTGACAATTAGTATCTTTAGAAAAAATAAAGACTATTTTTCTACGTGGATATTAGATTTATATTTACTGCAAAAGTTGAATTAAAAGTTTCAAAATTGAGATACTTAGGGCTAAGTCAGACGAAGAAATATAATCTGAAGTAGCCTTAAATATTGTTTAACTCTATTCATATTCTGGAGCGGTTCTCTGAACAATAAATATAGGTTTCTTTTTGAAAAATTTATCGCAGCTTCCCGAACTAGCGATCAAAAAAAGACGGGAATTTTCAAATCCATAGAAAATAGGATGTTTCGAAGAAAATGGAGGGAAAACAGGAATAGAGGACTGGCTGTGATGCCTGAAACTAATTCAATGATTTATCACATCAAAAGTTGGCAAGGTAGTTACTTTTTACGTTCTCCTTCGTGCTCTAGTCTTGTCGCCAATCCAAAGTCGCCGATCTTGACTTGCAGCTCGTCGTTTAGGAAAAGATTTCCAAGCTTTAAATCTCTGTGAATTATCCTATTTTTATGCAGATATTGTACGCCTTCTAAAATCTGCTTCATGTAGAATCGTGTTTCGTATTCGGTCAAAGCTTTTCTTCTCTTGTGCAATTCCATCATCGACTAGAAAAATTGTTTGCTTTATTAGAAACAATATATACATTATTAAAAAATAATATTATATGGAAGCAATAGAATTAATATTTACCCTCTTCCGGCAAAGTTCAAGGATTATATAAATATTTTGTGAGTCATCGAAAAATCCATGGAAGCCGACGACGTTCTTGTGTTTCAGACTTTGATGGATAGCAATTTCCTGTGTCATCTTTTCCCTTTGATTATTTTTTGTCATTATCGATTTGGGGACAATTTTTCCAGCGTAAACATAGTTGGATTTCGACTCTCGAATTTCGTAACATTTTGCGAAGCCACCCTGTAATAAAATAATAATAAAATCACTTAAAGCTTCCAAATATCATTTGAAATTTTGTCGGACACTTTTTTTAAATCCTTCCAAAAACTTCTACAGTCCTACAAAATTCGTTGAGGCCATGTTAAACATGGTTCACGTGACCCAAATTATCGATTTTTTTTGCAACAACTCACGTCCGCACCGAAATAGATATAGAGTTAATTTTTGGGGAATGCCTTATAAAACAATAAACTACGTTTGTGTACAACATTTGGTTCAGAATTTTGAAAAAAAATTCGTAGGCAAAATTTTTTTTTTTAATTTTGAACAAAATGTTGTATACAAACATAGTTTATTGTTTTCTAAGGCTTTTCTCGAAATATCAACTTGAAATCTATTTCGGTGTGGACGTGAGTTGTTGCAGAGAAAAGGTGTCGGTAAGGTAGGAATCGGTTAGGTTTAACATGGCCTAAATTTGACTCGAAAGTTTCGAAATCTTGTAACATTACTTGGCATCTTTCAAAATACATTTTTAGGCTTGACTTCCAAAAAATTACTTTCCTTATTTTTAATAATTATTTTGAATTCATTCCAATGCATTTTATTCCAAACAGTTGAATTACCAATCATTCATACTACAAATTGTGCAACTGCCAAGTCTTTCAATTCGATATTCTACAATGTCGAAGAATTTTTTTATACAGATTTTTCGTAATTTTGAATTTTTGGAAGCTCAAATAGTTGAATGATCCTAAAATTTCTAGTATTTGAATTTGGAACTCTTTTCGAATAATCTGAAGTTATTTGAAGGAAAGAACGCGAGCTTTCCATTCATTCAAAAATAAAAAAGAAATGGTAAGTTCCTTCGAAATCCGTCAACTTTTCCTTGTAGAAAAAAAAACAATCGAACCAAAGACTAAATTCTCAGTTCCGTAAAATATTTTTAATTTAAAACTATAACTCATGCATTATTTATTCATTCAACTTTTAATCCCCTATGAAATGTTCTCAAAACCAAAGATTGTAGGAATTCCTTGAAATCCGTTGAGATATTTTGTAAATACCGTAGAAACGCCATGAAATTAATAGGAGTCTCTTAAAATGTAATTTTATTTCATTCCTATTCTAAATCCCTTTGAAATCCTTTGATGCCTTTTCAAAATCAATTGCAATTTTCGAAGTTTTCGGGAATCTCGTAATTTATCTCAATAAGAGTTAGTGAAATCTTTGAAATCTCATAAGATTCCTCAGAGTATTTCAAAATACACTATATTCCCAAATCGCTATGAAAATTATAGAATACCTTAAATCTTGTACAATCCTTTAAAATCTTTTGAAGTCCCGGAAAAAATTAAAATCTTTGATATTTTCTATCATTCTGTTAGAAATTTTTTAATCTAAATAACTTTGAAGTATATTATTTCCATATTTACGTCCGAGACTTCAAAATCCTGTTACCACATAAACCCCCATTAAACCCGTAGAAATTCTTGAGATTCCCTTAAAACTTCATGAATCCCCTAAAAACCTCTTGAAACCCCTGAACGCCCTTTTAAAATCTCTTGCAAATTTAGAAAATTCCTTGCAGTTTCTCGGAATCTTGTAAAATAAACCAAAGTATTTCTAATCCTTTGATCTCTCTTCAAAACTCTATAATTAAATTTCTTCAAGATTCGACAATCCTTGAAATCCTTTGAGATCCTCTATAAACTCTTGGAAAACTCATCAAATCATATTCGAGAACATTTGAAAAGATGTTATGATAATCTTGTAGAGCTTCCAGAATGTAATGTTTTGCTTCCCTTGAATTTTTCTGATAATATGCGTTATTTGGCTAAAAAATTTATTTTCTGATTATAGATGTAATGCTTTCACGATGATATATTATGATGAAATACCTTATTTCATCAATTTTATTCTCGTTTCTATTTTTTTCCAATCGAAAAAAGGCGCGAGGATAAATTGTTCGAATTCACGAGTACTACAATTATCCGCACATAGAATTTTCAAATCTTGAAGAAATATTCTCAAAAATTTTGAAAATGCTCCAACTTTCTGAATTTTTATCCAAAACAGCTAGCTTACAAACTTGACCTTCAGCTTCCGACACCAAAAAAATGTACCGAAGGCCAATTCGAAAGATTAATTTTTTCGAAAGTATCGTGCACACAGCCGGAAATACAGACATACATACATAAAGCCAGACACATTCGTAAAAACCTGTTTGCCGGGTTCAGAGGGTCTCAAAATGTGAGCACTCGACAAAAAAGAGGGATAAGCGGGGAGTAAAGGTCACACACATCTAATGCCTTCTTTGATGAGAATGTAATTTGATTGAGATTGCGCCCTCCAAAGTGCGTAATCTCGCTTCACCCATTTCTACCCTTCACCTATTTTGTGTACATATTTACAACGTACATTCACATGTGTATCAAGCGTCATGTTCATGCTAGAAAAATCAACATTCCCACGAATACATTCAAAAATCGTATAATAACAAAACTAAATTTCCGAAACCTCAAATTTTTTCTGTAAATATAGTATCATTTAATGATTGAGGGTCTGTCAAAATTCACATTTCCACTGCAGAAACCTAAACAAGCGTTCAAAGAAAGAAAGTGATTTCAAATAAGATACATTGAAAATATAAAAACCGAAACATACTACAGATATTTAAAAAGTCAGAGAAATAAAACCTTATTCATAACTGAAAAATTTTGAATTGATATAAAACATTCCGACTTATAAACCCTTCAGAATTCAAATTAATTCGAGTAAATCATATATAGTTTCAAACAAAAAAGTTTCTAATTGTTGATTGTACTTTTCAAAATGCAATCCTCTCAATTCTAATTGCGATATTCAAACTCATGGAAGGAAAAAAACAATCTAGTGTTCAATATGAGAATTCGAAAGTCTAAAATTGTAATCGTTCAAAATTACAGAAATTATTCAACTACTGTGGTATCAATTTCAGACAATACAAGTCTAATTTATTCCGATCTAACTTCATTCATTCGATTTTCAACACTTCATTTATAATTACATAATATCTATTCTTCAGATCTTCCAATCAAATATCTCCCAATTTTGAATGATTAATTTTTTAATCTTCTATCAAAAATCGGAAATTTCGAAATATTACATTACAACTCGAAATGCTTTCTTTAGATTGAATTTGAAGTATCCAATCTTTGGAACATGTCCAAATGAAAAATAGTTCAGTTTGCAATACCTAGTTCCAAAATATTTCTATTTTTCAGACTTCAATTTTAAGAAGTTATTTGACTTTGTTTTAATTGTTTTGAATTAATTCCGGACGCATTTTAATTTAATTTGATATTCTACAATGTCAAAGCATTTTTTTAAATTAATTTTTTTTTCAATTTTTTAAAATCGAAAGCAAACAATCTAGAATGTAAAATGTAAATGTAGAGTGTAAAATCGTAAAATTTTTAGTATCTTAATTTGGAAGAGTTTTCGATTCGTGAGGAGCTTAGTTCAAAATTGTGGAATCATTCAAGCTATCAAATAAAAATGTTGATCCTTCAACTTGAAGTTATTCGAATGAAAAAGCGTAAACTTTCCTTTCATCAAAAGAAAAAACGAATAAATTATCATTTCCTTCGGAATCCGTTACATTTTCGTCTGTAGAAAAAAATTTTGCACCAAAAACTAAATTTTCAATTCCGAATCATAATTTATTTATATCTATCATTTATTTATGATTTATCCGTGCAACTTTTTTCTTTTTTAAAAAAAAGCTCTCTACACCAAATTTCGTAAAATTAGTTGAAATACGTTAGGTTTGGGAATAACGTAAAACCCCCATGAAATTCATAGAATTCCCTTAAAATATATTTCTATTTCATTCATTCCGGAAATCCTTTGGTACCTTTCCAAAAGCTATTTCAATTTCTGATAATCTTGTAAACTGCCCTGAAAGCCTATACAATTTTTGAAATCTCATAAAACTTCTCGGAGTCTTTTAGAATACATTATATTCTTAAAAATCCTCAGGAAATGTTGAAATCCATTAAATCTTATACAATCCTTGAAAATCTCTTGAAATCCCGCACGAGGTTCTGAAATCTTCGATATTTTTTTTCCGTTGAAACTATTTTATTCTGAAAAATTTTGAAGTATATCATTTCCATATTTAGGTCCGAGAGTTCAAACTCTTTTCAGGCCACATGAACCTCCAAGAAATCCGTAGAAATTCCTTAAAGTCCCTTGAAACTTCATTAACTCTCCAAAAATCTCTTGAAATCCTTGAATACCCTTTTATCATCTCTTGAAAATTTGTGAATGTCTTACAACTTCCTGGAATCTTGTATAATACTCCAAAATATTTCCGATTCTCCGAAATCTATGAAAAAACATTTTAACTTGATTCTCAAAAATGTGAAGTCATGGGAATCTTCTGAAATCTCTCAAAGTCTTTAGAAATATCTTGGATCCTTCATAATACTCTTAAAGCTTTGAAGCCATATATAATTCTTTCAAAATATTTAAAAATATTGAAATCCCTGGAGACATCTGAAAATTTCGCTTTTTGACATGACAAATGTTATTTCGGGCAACCACCATAGGAGTTCAAAAATATGTGAAGGACGAGTTCAAAAATAAATGCATTATAGCAAAGCAACTTGAATTTTGCTTTACTTTTATCTAGTTACTCAAAGTTGTTTACTAATGAAAACTTTCAATCTATTATAAAAACTTCAAAATCACATATAAACACAAAATATAAACACTATATTCCTCGAGGTCCTCTGAAAATGTTTAAATCCTTCAATCTTGCAATTACCTTTTTGGAAATGTTTCATTCTGAATAATTTTTGGAGAATATTACATTCATTTTTACTTCACAGAGTTTAATATTCTCCAAGACTACAAAAGCCCCATGAAATCCGTAGAAATTCCTAAAAGTTAAATCAATGTTCTCCCGAAAAATCTCTTTAAATCATTCAATACACTTTCGAAATCCTTTGGAGATTCGGGAATTTCCGACAGTTTCACAAAATCTGGTAAAATGGTAAAATCTGGTAAATAGTTTTGTGAGGACAAAGCCCAGGATGAACTTAAATATAAACCTGCATGATAAATAAAATAATAAAATGAAATGGAAACAGACGGTAACCATTTATATATTTTTCACTCCAAAGGGCGCGATCTTGCTCCACCCTTTTTTTAAAGCCCATCAGCTACATAACGTACAACGTACATTCACATATGCATCAAGCATCATATTCATACCAAAAAAATCGATTTTCCACCAAACACATTTAGAAAGACCTTCCCAAAACTTTATTCACAGAAATATATTGATTTAAAAAAAAAATTTTAAGTTAGAGCAATAATTCTGTTACCACACAAATATAACAACAAAACTTATTTCCAAAACGTCAAAAAATTTCTATAAAAATAACAACTATAATGAATAGAAGGCTGACAAAATTCACATTTTCACCGCGGATTTTCTGAAAAGTCATGAAAATTTCTCAAAGGATTCATCTGAGGATGAACAGGAACGTAAAAAACGAGGGAATAATGCCTGGGAAAGTTTAGGAGCTTTAGGAGGGACCGCGTCATTAATGACGGTTTGAGAAATTTACCTGGCAGAAAATCTGTCAAGGATATGCTAGAAATAATTTTGAGGTGTGTTTAGGAGCGAGATGTGGAGTTGAGTCAAATTCGGGTTGGTAAACAGAGGAGGGAAAATTTAACGTAATGGAGCATGAGGTCAGTTATCAGTACCTTTCCGAAAAACCGGCCTTTGATGTAGTTTCTCCCGGAATTCACATCGTATATAACGTCGGGGATGATCGACTCCTTCTCGTCTTTCGACATCGTAGATTCTTGGTGTCCTAAAGAAGACTACGAACGATTCTGAACTCCACGACCCGCGCAAAAAACACAACTTTGCAGTCACTCTCAAACGCCAAAAGATCTGCCCTTGCAGGTAACTGTTTGAAAGCACTGTTTTTTAGTAGCCAGCAGCATGACCCATGCTAGCTGGCAACGGACTCCGCTGTTCAAATTTAAAGCCGCACACCAATCAGATCCCGTCGTTAGGGCACGTGATCAAACATAGTTCTGATTTTCTCAACGAGAGTCCGCTTTTGAATACTGTCGTAAAAAGCGCGGAGATTTGAATCAAGAAGGACCAAATGTCAATAAGTGATTATACTGACGATAAGATTAGGTTAAAAATTTTTTTGAATCATAGAAAATGGTTGTTAACAATTTAGGTGAGTTTTTTCGTAGCTTAAAATTCTAGTCTTCGAAAATTTAAGAGTTTTCGAGGTTCATGATAAAGTAAGGTTATGTTCTGATTATTGCAATCATTGTGAGATTTTGTAGAATAATTAAGTGAACATGAACTTTTGATATTTCAAATATTTATTCGAAGAAGTTTAAGTAAATTTTCAATTACTATTTGCCTCTTATATGAAGAAAAAAATCTATATTTTCACGAGTAGATCATCGATCGAGAGAACTAATCCGTTTGCGGCGCTGCTGCGCTCCTCTCTAAGAAATCCATTAATTATAAGAGCAGAATAATTAAAGAATTCATGAAAATATATTTTCTCATCAAGTGATGGCCTTGAGATTCCATATGATATTCCTAGATGTTGAACAATATCCTAAATATGTGAAATCTGTTTAAATTTTCTAAGATTTGAAGAAATAATTCATAAATAAATATACGTTTGAAATACTTTTTAAAACAATGTAACATAATTATTAATAGTTTCAATAAATAGAATTAGATCATAATAATAACGTTTATTGCTCAATAAATGTTAAACAAACATGTGAGTGTAAACTAAATTTGAATTGCATCACATATAGGTTCTTCCCATTTTTTATTGATTAACTTCCATATCTCTTGATCTCTTGAATTGAAATCATAGCATGATTTCGAAGTTTGAAATTCTTCAATTTTTAATCCGTGGAACATTTTTTAGGATATATATTAGACCATTTGGAATGTACAGTTCCAAGCCAAACAATTTGACATAAGTTAAATTTTGAAGAAACAAGAATTTCGATCAATACATGATGAAAATCGAAGTTGGATTCAGAAAAAATATTGGTAGGGGGGGGGGGGGGTCTAAAATGAGTAAAAAAAAGTACACCTTATGAACATCTTAACAGCACTAGCCTGGAATGCAGTGTCTAAAATTTCCCAAATAAGTTCCCAAATAAGTTCCCAAATAAAAGTGTTGATGATTGGATAATTTGACATTTGAAGTGTTTGAATGAATTGAAAAATTCAAAATCACAAGCTTTTTAAATTGAAAAATTGCAAACTAAACTCAAGAAAATGGAATTATCCTATTAGGAAGGAATGGAAATTGTATTATTCCTGATTGGAAGCGTTCAATTGAAGGTTGTGCTGGAGCGAGAGCCAAGTGATCGAAATTTGATGAAAATTTATACGCGTATAGTTTATGGGGCCTTAATTCATCTTCTTAAATTCTGAAAAAATCTGATCGCTGAGTGTCGAGTTAAAAGTTTCCAAAGTTGAGTTAAAATGCATGGGCTCTTATGGCAGCGCGTGGCTTTTTAATCTTTTTCTACTCTTTTTCTCTTCGAAAAATTATTCATAGTGAAAGGATCGACGTAAAAATCAAGTACTGGCAAAAAAAACATCCACCGCGGGCAAAGAGGCGCTGCTGTATCAAAACAAACATGGCTGCCTATGGGATTCGGCAT
>WSXT02193911.1:0-13216 GCA_011762715.2 Neuroterus valhalla
AACTGTAACGTTCGCGAAACGTCGACAAATTTTTTGTAGTTTGTACACGATCGAAACCCGAAATACCTTATTTCATCGTAATAATAATTTTTAACCAAAAAAGTTCATCTACCATACGGTTAAATTTTCAAAAAAATAGATGAATTTACTCAAAAAAAGATGATTCATAATCAAATATATCAATTTTTAACTAAAGTTATGAATCATCGAAAAACAAACAAAATATTTCTTTCATGCAAGGAAGTTGAACTTCAAACCAAGGAGTTGATTTTTTAACCAAAGAAGTTTTTCAATCTAAAATCAAAAACAGTTGAATTTAGTCACAAGAAACCAATTTGAAAAAACATTTTGGATCTACAACCGAAGCAACGATTTTCTAACGAAATATATTGATTCTTCACAAAATGGTTGAATCTTCATCTAGAAAGAAAAGAAAAAAAATTCATCAAAGGTTCTGAACTTTCAACCAAGTAGTTGAATTTTCAAACAAATAGATGAATTTGTTACCAACGATGAAGAAAATTTCAACAAAATAGATCATTTTTCAATTAAATAGTTCAATTTGCAACAGGAAAAGATAATTTTTCAATCACAAAAAAATGAATTTTCACCAAATCAGTTAACTACTAACCCAGCAGCCGAATTTTTAACAAAAAAAGGAACTATTTTTTTACCAGAAAAGAGGCATTTTCATAAAAATGCACGAATTCGCAACAAAATACTTTTTTTTGTAACTTAAACGAATGCATTTTCAGTAACCAACAAAGTTTCTAACAAAAGAAATCAAATTGCAACAAAGCGATTTCAACAGAATACATGAATTTATAAAAAAATAGTTCAATTTCCTACCTACAATATTCCAAAAAAAAAGATCAATTTTCATCTAAAAATACCAGTTTCGAGCCAAAAAACTGAATAGTTACATTTGCAGCATTAAAACAATTATTCTCAGCAAGAACGACAAGATGAATCTCTAATAGAAAAAATTTAATTTTTACCAAGAGAGTTCAATATTCAACGCATTTAGTTAAATTTTCAATCGAAAAGATGATTTTTTAACCAAAAAGATTTTATTTCTATCAAAAAAGACGAATTATATACAAAATACATGAATTTTCAACCTAATATTTGAATTCAAAATTAAAACAGATTATTTTCCAACCAGATAGTTGAAATTTTAACAAAACAAAGATCAATTTTCAACCATGAATGGAGTCGTTAAATTTTTTATTTGAGAAAATCATCTTGAACCACAAATATGACAGATTTGAAACCAAAGATTTTTACCAATCTTTAACAAACAAAAAAATATTTTTTCAAAAAGTAGTTCAACTTTCGACCGCGTAGAATAATTTTTCACCAAAAATCTGACTTTCCAACAAAATAGTTGTATTTCCAACAAAAATTATTAGTTTTTCAACCAAAAACTAGAATTTGTAACCAAATGTGATGAAATCTGAACGTAATAAAACCCGTTATGAAAATCACAATTTTCCTTGAATAGTTATTTTTTTTTTTTTTTATTCAAAGTCTACTATTTAAGTGTAAGTTCTAATTTATCTCTTTCATTCAAAAATTCTTCTGTTTGGTTGAAGATCAAAGTATTTTTGTTGAAAATTCGTTTGTTTTTATTACTTAAAAATTAATTTTTTGTGTTGAAAGTTGTACTATTTGGGTAAAAAGTAAATTTTTTGTTTTGTTAAAAAGGGGACTATTTTGTCGAAAATTAATGTGTTAGTGTCCGAAATTCGACTGTTTCCTTGAAAATAATGTATATATGTATGTATGTATGTATTTAATCTCTTCCCATTTACGGGTTTGAGGAAGCTCCTTGAAAATAACATATTTATCATGATAATAAAACAATTGATAAAGAAATGGAAGGAATTGAAGTCACTTATAAAATTATTTTTTCTCAAGTGCTTTCTTTCTAAAAAGTTTCGAAGTTTCATATTTTTTCTCTTCTTTGATATTTTTATCAATGTAAAGCTACTTCTAAAAAAGAGAAAGAAATGATTTTTTTTCAAAAACCGTCAGAAATAAGGCTTTAGGCGCGGTTTCTATATAATTCCTCCTTTCGTCCAAGGAAATGTTAAGATTTGCTATTCTTTTTATTCAGAGTTGTTATTTTTTCGAATCCAACTGTTGAAAATTTTCGAAAATTCAAAATTGAATTTTCAGCAGTTGATAAAAGAAGAAAAATTCAAAACTCAACTATTGAAATTTGATTTCATATTTCAAAATACAAGAATAAAAAAACGAATTTTATACTTGAAAATGGTGTCGGGAATGTTGCCCGCCGTTTTTTTCTTGAATGTTCAGCTATAAATATAGGTTCAATTTCGTCTTTCTAGTATCAAAATTTAACAAACTATTTGGGTAGAAATTAACTTTTTCGTCAAAAATTCATATCTTTGGGTTAAAAATTGAACTGCTTTGTACAAATTCGTCCTTTTGACTTGATATTTAAACAATTTTGTTACAACTGTTCTTCTTTCTCGACTAAAAATTCTTCTTGGTTTTTTTATTTTCGGGCATACTTTTTTCTTTAGAATTAAACTTCTCGGAAATTTTTCTCGATACTTTTTGCGTTCCATAGAGTAATTTGAAGCCCGGTATTTCCTTGGAGACTAAGAAGCAACTCAAACGCTAGTTTTGAGGATGGGACAATAATAACCCGCTTTCTCTATTTAGATTGCATAAAACAATTCTCTTTATGTATTACCTGTCTTACCATAAATCTATTTTATTCTTTCAAACTTATTGATAATATTGATCCAAAGGTTGACATATGGTCCTTGGGTATAATGGCCATCGAAATGATAGAAGGAGAGCCGCCCTATTTAAACGAAAATCCTCTGAAAGCGCTCTATTTGATTGCGACGAACGGCAAACCTGAAATCAAGGAAAAAGAGAAGTTATCAGGAATTTTTCAAGACTTTTTAGACCAATGCTTAGAAGTTGAAGTCGAAAGACGCTCCTCAGCCTCTGAATTACTGAAGGTAAATATAATCACAAATTTTTTAATATCTATTTGGATTCAAAGGGTTGACCACTCTTGGAATTTGGCTGACATACAGTCTCTCAAGTCACTTTCTAAAGATAAAGTTAACCAAAGTTAAAGATAAAGTTAACCACTATTGAATTGAAGTCTATACCTATCTTTCAATTTTATCGAATTCTTTAGAATCCCTTTGAAATCCACTGATTTCAATTAGTTTCATTCACTCGAATCATTTTTTCGAATAACCCTGAAGTCTTTCGAATGCATCTTGAGTTCATATCAGTTTTATTGAATTCTATTGAATTGCCTTAAATTCCTCTGACTTCGCTCTAATTTTACTGAATTAATCAAATATTCTGGTTCCCTCTGAAATCTTTTGTGATCGTCTAAAGATTTTTTTAATCTTTGCCATATCTTCTGGAATATTTCAAAATATTTGCGATAGATATATGAAATCTGAAGGTTTTTAATCTCTTTAAAATTACCCAAATCTTTGAAATCGTCTAGATATTTCTAAAAATTTTAGGAATATTTTGTACAATATTTGTATTGATTTATTCATTATATGTTTTGATTTTTATTGTCAAAAATCATTTTTTACTGAATATTCCTTGAATGTTTTGTAATCTCCTAAATATTTCCGAAATCTTTGCGATATTTTTGAAGATTTGGAATTTGTTGTAATCTTCAAAATCTCATAGATATTCCTGAAACATTCTAAATCTTCTGAAAAATTTTGAAATATTTCCGATAACTTTCTGAAACTTTGAGATTTGAATTCTTTCGTCATTTTTAGAAAATTTCTGAAGTCTTTGAAATCTTCTGCAATTTTTTGAAGTCTTCGAAATCTTTTCAATTTTTTTAATATCTGTACACATATTTAATATTGACAGGATCGTTTGAAATGATTGTGAAATCTTTTAAATGGTTCATCTATTATATACTTTAATTATTATTGTCCAGAATGATTTTTTATTAAATGTTTCTCAAATATCTGTTAAATATCCCGTTTTTTTCTTCATTTCTTTAAATCTTTGCGATATATTAAAAGAATTTGAATGTTCTTAGATCTTCGAAGGCTTTTGGATATTTCTGAAATAGTTGTGAAGTCTTTTCAAATCTTTTACTTTTCCAAACATTTCTAAAATTTTTGCTATATCTTCTGAAATATTCTGAAATATTTGCGATAACTTTCTGAAATCTGAAGATTTGAATTTTTTTGTAATCTTTTGAGTTTTCTGAAATCTCATCTGCATTTTCTGAAATATTTTTAATACTTGCGATAACTTTCTGAAATATAAAGATTTTAAATTTTGTGTGATCTTTCGAAAATTTCTAAAATTTTCGAAATCATCTACATATTTCTGAAATCTTTTGAAATATTTGTGGAATATTTTAATAATTTATTAAATAGGTGCTTTAATGAATATTTTCATAATTTATTCCTTATTGAATATTTCTCAAACGAATACGGAATATTTTGTAATCTTCTAAATATTTCTGAAGTCTTTTGAATATTTCTGAAATCTCCTGAAATCTTCTAGATATTTTTGAAGTCTTTGTGGAGTTTCTGGTATCTTTTGTATCTCCTGTATCTTCGGAATCTTGGAAATATTTCTAAAAATCTAGGAATTTCTGAAATTTCTGGAAATTAAAAATTCAAAAGCAAGAACCTATCCACTATATTCAAATAAACACCTTTAAGTGTCTATTGAAATTTAAAAAAAAAATAAAGAGTAAAGATAAATAATTTTCGGACGTTGTATGTGAATTAGACTTGGTTTTTCTTCAATCTAAAGTTCCTCAAATTTCAATATTCTGGAATCTTTTCTGCATTTTCTGGAATATTTTGAAATACTTGCGATAACTTTCTGAAATCTGAAGATTTAAAACTTTGTGTGATCTTTCGAAAATTTCTAAAACCTTTGAAATCATCTACATATTTCTGAAATCTTTTGAAATATTTGTGGAATATTTTAATAATTTATTATATCTTTAATAATTATTATCATAATTTATTCCTTATTGAATATTTCTCAAACATTTCATTAATATTTTGTAATCTCCTAAATATTTCTGAAGTCTTCTGAATATTTCTAAAATCTTCTGAAATCTTCTAGATATTCTTGAAGTCTTTGTGGAGTCTCTGGTATCTCCTGTATCTTTGGAATCTTGGAAATATTTCTAAAATTTTGAAAAGTTCTGAAATTCCAGGAAATTAAAAATCAAAACCAAGAACCCATCGACCCTATTCAGATAAACACCTTCAAGTGTCTCTATAAAAATTTATAATAAGAAAAAGATAAAAATAAAAAAACGGAATATAACTAATTTTCAGACGTTGTATATGAATTGGACTTGGTTATTCTTCAATTTCCAATTCCTCAAATTTTATTATTTGGAATATTCTGGAATCTTTCTTACATTTTCTGAAATCTAAAGATTTAGAACTGTGTGTGATCTTTCGAAAATTTCTAAACTCTTTTGAATATTTCTAGAATCTTCTGAAATCTTCTAGATATTTTCGAAGTCTTTGTGGAATCTCTTGTATCTTTTGTATTTCCTGTATCTTTGAAATCTTGGAAATATTTCTAAAAATTTTAAAATTTCTGAAATTCCAAGAAATTAACAATTTTAACCAAGAACCCATCGACCCTATTCAGATAAACACCTTCAAGTGTCTCTATAAAAGTTTATAAGAAAACATAAAAATAAAAAAAGAAAGATAACTAATTTTCCGACGTTGTATATGAATTGGACTTGGTTCTTCTTCAATTTCAAATTCCTCAAATTTTATTATTTGAAATATTCTTGACTTTTTCAAAATTTGAATTCTAGTATAAACTCAAAAGTCGAGCGGTCAACCTCTCGTTTGACACAAGCACTAAAACTTGAAACTGAAAACCAAAATGTATCTAGAAAAGGTCTTGTAAGAGTATAATTTCTTCTTTAATCAATGTCATATTTTTTACAGCATCCGTTTCTGAAATTAGCAAGACCACTAGCTTCGTTAACGCCGTTGATAATGGCGGCTAAGGAGGCAGCGAAAGGTCATTAGGGGAATAAAAGTTGGACCGGCAGGATAGCGGAATGAGTGAGATGTCACCAGTAAAAAAAAAGAAGAATTACCCTCCCAAATGGTAACGGCACAA
Source organism: Neuroterus valhalla (assembly GCA_011762715.2). Lineage (NCBI taxonomy): Eukaryota > Metazoa > Arthropoda > Insecta > Hymenoptera > Cynipidae > Neuroterus > Neuroterus valhalla. The sequence continues at coordinate 6,157 of WSXT02193911.1, forward strand.
TAATTCAATAATTTATAACGAGTAATAAATATCATATATTATAAATATATAAATATATAAATAGATACTAGATAGATCTTATCCGATACCATCGGGTATCGAGACGCAGTTTCAAAAATTAAATCGTTCAAATCTCACATGTTGTGGGGATTGTGAGGCGAGTCGATACAGCTTTTGATGAGAAACTCCTGGTCTCAATTAATCTGTCAGTGTCTGATAAAAGGGTTTTGATTTTTGAGAGTGACTATAACTAATGTTTGAAATTCCTGGAAGTTGAGAAAAATAATGAAAAATCCAACGATTTGGACGAACATCCTCAAATGTCTCTATTGAAAATATTCTGAAATTTATCTCATTAGAGAAATTTGGGCGTGTTTTTCCAAATTTGGTCAAACTTCTTGAAATGGATCTCATTAAAAAAATGAATACTGAAAAATGAAAAATGCCTCCAAGTTAGGCACTGACATGAATGAGATTTTGACGAGTGATGGTCGGTTATTTTCTAAAGATATGAAACGAGTATTACTGACTCTGTGGAGAACGAGTTAGCTACGGATTCACAACTACTCATAGCAAGAACCTTACTAGATAATACTGTAAGCAGATATGAACACGTACATAACAAAAAAATATTCTAATACATTATCATTCAAAACGTGTAAAGAAAATTATCTTCGAGTCAGACTTATCTATATTTTTCGAACCGATGTGAGAAAAAAACAATTGAACAATAGGTTCTTTTCCATCATTCATTCTGTGTAAAATACGCCTAGCTCAAAAACCTGATTAACTCGTTCCACCGGTTTTAAAATTTCACCGTTCCTAATGCTGAAACAATTTAATCGAAGGCAGCTCCATCGACTTCTAGCCTTATTTTATTTGTATATTATCAAGAGGTTGCGTGAAATTTATTAGTTGAACTAATTTATTAATTTTATCGAGTTTTATTTGCAATATATGTTTGCTCGTTTGCTGGGTTCTTAGGAAAAAGAGAGATATTTTTAATATTTTAGAGAGAGAAAAACTGTAAAGAATCGTAGATAAAAAGATCTTCCATTTTTAATTGAGATGAAACGAAGCCGTCTTTTTTTACTTTTCAGATTAACTGAACTTTCGTTTGTAATGATGAGATAGGAGAGGTTCTAGATTCAAATTTCTAGTATCGACGTTGAATTATTCTCAAGAATTAGTACAGAATCGAATCTCGATATAGGTAAATGACGGTAAGAGGAATTTGCATTTTTGTCAATCGCTGCCTATCGACTTTTATTTATTTTTAACAAGCCCAGTGGCTGTTAAACTATACAAAATATTAATATATAAATTGAAATACAAGTTCAAGAATTTAAAATTCGCTGAAAAGTATAAAAGCTCGATTTATAAAGATTATTCGATTTTTTTTCTCCAGAAGATTTCATCCACAATCAAAAATATTCTTACCAGCTTTATTTTGAAAGCTTCTACTAGCAATTTGGATCTCTTTTACAGGATTGTTTAGAAGTAAAGTTTTATTTGCGACTGAATAATAGTTTTTAGTTCAAATGTTGTTTGAAAGACCTATACACGTATTTTTAATTATTTTAACGAGTTTTAATCGAAAGCCCAGTGAACGACGAACGAGACGTTTCTTTTTTGTGGATTACGTGATCGAAAAAGCATAATCTCTAGCGCGTATTTAGTAAATTTTTAATTGTGAACTTGATGTAAGTGGCAAATGTAACGAACGATGGAAATTTTAAGACGAGGTTCAAACGTAGAAAGATTTTTTGACACTATAAAGTGCCTGCCTTGTCGTGTTTAGAAACACGTAAAATCCAAATAATTGTGAACCACCTACAGAAAAGAAATTGAAAACTTGATTTAGGACCATCGGAAAGCCAACGTATGGAATATTCGAATTAGAAACGAGGTTTCCCATGCGAGCGTGTCGCTTTTTTAAATGTGCTATATTTTGAAAAGATATCAGATTGTCGTAAAGGAAACCTCAATAACTTAGAAGGTTTATAGATCGTCTTTTCCAGTCTTCTTTTGCATAAATCGTCGTGTATGAATTATAAAATTGTATAAAGGGAAAAAGAGTAACTTTTGAGAGAATAAGGGTTAGGATGGGGCGGAAAAATATTTTTTTCTTCCTGAATTCGCATGGGGTCAAAAATTTGTGGTTTGGTACCCGGATCTTTCAGGAAAAGTTACAGATGAAAAAGATTATATCTTATGTTCGCGCATCGGCGGTAAAACGAATAATAGAATGCTTTTTATTTTGGAACAAAACACATTTTTCCATAGATGCAAAGGTTTCTTCGTGTTAGTATTAACGGGTGTAATTATCCTCCGAGATTTAGACAGCAATAAAAAAATTCTTTGAAAATTTTTATTAAAGAAAAAGGAAAAAAATCATGTTATTACTTGATTGGATGACATTTTTCTTACTGGAAACGATTTAAATATACTAAATTATATAAAATCATGATTTTTAATTATTTAGGACTGCTTTGCGTTGTTTTTGAAACCCGAAAAGATTAGTTTTGAACATTTTAAGATGATTTTCAACCAAGAAAGAAGGATTAAAAAGAAATGAACCTGAATGTTGCATTAATAACCAGATAAGTTAATTTTAAATCCAGGAAGACGAATTGATTAGAAAGAATTTGAACTTAGAAAAGAATGATTCTCAAAAAATGAAGATGAATTTTATATGCAATAGTTTAATCCCCCCCCTTCCTTTTCCCTCAAAAAAGAATTCAAGTAAACAGTTGCTTTTACAATCAGATGGCTGAACTTTCAAACAAAACAGACAAATTTCCAACAAAAAAAAATCCAAATTTCAACAGAGTAGTAGAATTTTTCCCCTGAGAAATCCCCTCCTGGAAATCTCCAGCCAGAAAATATATCTTTTCTATCAATAAAGATGAATTTTTAACCTAAAGAGAAAAATTATCAACCAAGAAATGGGATTTTTCAACAAACTTGAACGGATTTTCAACTAAATAGTTGAATTTACAAAAAAATAATAATTTTCAACGAAACAGTTGTATTTGCAATCAAATGGTTTAACTTTTAACCAAAATTATTCAACTTCAAAATTTAACAGTTGCATTTGTAAGCTAGGAAGACGAATTTTCAACAAAATAGCTATTAAGATCAATTTTCTACCAAATAGTTAAATATACGGAAAAATTATGTTCAACCAAACAGTTGGATGTCTACGAAAGATTTTAACTTTCTGGCAAAAGAGACGAATTTTCAATAAAAAGTTGAGTTTCTAAGCTGGAAAGTTAACGGTTTTCTAAAATATTGACTTCTGGTTTGAAAAATCAATTCTCTGTTGAGAATTTGTTATTTTGGTAGAACAGTCATCTTTTTATGGCGAAAGTTCAACTATTTGGTTGAAAATTCTACTATTTTGTTGCTACAACTGTTTGGTGGGAAATTCTTCTTTTATTGCAATTAAACCATTGGGTTCAGAACTGATCTTCCTTGGTTCTAAATGATCATCTTGTTAAAAATTCGTATTTTTGGGTTCAAAAAATGTTTCCTTCCCAGTACGATAGTAATCTTTTTTTCTTAAATTCGTCTTTCTTTTTCAAAAATAACTTTTTTGTTGAACATTCAACCTTGTATCAAATTCTTCATTTTAGCTTGGTATTTCTACTATTTTCTTCTAAATTCAATTTAAAGGTTGGAATTTTTTCCTTTCTTCTGAAAATTTACTTTCGTCGTTTTGAATTTATTAAAAAGTCGGAAATCATGATTAGAGATCAGTTTTTAAAATTCAATTACGATTGCGATGGATAAGTATTTGTTTATCGCTATGTAGCGTTTGTAAAGTAATTGAGAATCGATAAAATTATTTAGAAAATTTTGGTAATTGAACAAAAATATTGTTGTAAATTATAACTTTTAGATTTATATGAAATCCTCTTCTTTTATAAAAAAAATCGTTACCAATTCTAAATTCATTATATAATCTTCAAAAAAAAGGAAAAGATTTTTCTGCTTATGTACAAGTCTAATGACAATCTACGATGTGAACACATTTTTTAATTGTTGTATAGTTTTCGGAAGGATAATTATCATTGAAAATACTAATTTCAAAAACTCCTCATCTATCAGAGAATTTATTTCGTACAGAAATAATGAAATAATCCCTATTTTTCGTTTTTTCAGCTTTATCGTTGATATGCAAAAAAATATATATTTTTTTTTCTTATCTGTAACTTTTTCGAGAGATCTTAGTACAAAACTACAACTTTTGGACTCCTGAAATTTCTTCTTTTTTTTTTTTGTTCCGCCCTAATAAGCGTATATTATTTGAGTGTGAAATATTGTATTTAATTCTCTCTTCAGTTTTGTAGCCTCATTATTGTAAAGCCTGATTAAATTTTCTTTGATCAGTGTTAATAACGTCTGATTATATTTAACGAATGAAACGACTCAGTTTGTACTAGATTTATATTTTAGCTTGATTCGGACCCAAAGTCGCTCGTCGAGATGTCGAAGCTCTCCTCTGAATCGACTTAAAATCATAAGCTAGAGATAGTGAATATAGTGGAAAAAATAATTGTGCACGTCTAGTATTAGTAAGGGTATAATTACGTTAACGAAATCTTTGATCGCAGATCAAGACGATAAATGTATTAAGATGAAGCAGCGGAGAGGTCCTGCATTTTCACAAATATCTATAGGTTGATTGGCCTATGTCGTTATATTGTTGCGATATTATTCTATGTGCGGTTCAGTCCTTCTAGCAGCTGTTACAAGATTTTCATTAGAATTCAAAGACAAGGCGTTCACGTAACATTTGTCCTACACTGAAGGTATCATGTGATCCAAAACATACTTTAAGACGGAGCTGGGTTATATTTTTTTTTTTGCAAAATACAAATTACATTTTTTTACCAACAAATTCCATTTTGTTTCGTTTTAAGAAATAGAGCTAAATATTTTAGGGTTTTAAAAACTAAAAGAAAGTCTTTTGAATTAAAAAAATCTCAGTTATTATCTTTCAAAATTTTTCAACAATTGTAATTCTAAGTTGGAACGATTCTGAGAAAATTCTGAGTAGGGAGATTTCAGTGAAGAAATATAATGTTGCCGATGGAGACAGAGAATTCCCGGAAAGAATTGTAATTTTGTTCTTGTAACAAAAAATTTCGTGAAGAATTATAATTTTACTGTATAACAGGTATTTGTCCTGAAGAATTAGGATTTGACTCAGCACAGGGAATTTTCAAAAACGAATTCTGAATTCATCTCTCGAAAGTTTTTGAAAAAAGGGAGTTACTATATTTCTACATCATAATAGAAAATCTTGTAAATAAATATAATTCTGACTTGTAACAGTTCTGAATTGAGAATTTCATGGAGATAAATAGTTTTCTTTATACTTGGGACAGGGAATTTCCATAGAAGAATTATAATATTTAGTTTGGGGCAGAGAGTTCCCATAAAGAATTATAATTTTGACTATGGGATAGGGAATTTTATGAAAAATTAACTAGAAATTCAATGCAAAAGGACTAGAAATTTCCGTAAAGAATTATAATTGAAATTGAAATTCAAGACATTTAAAATTGGGAAAAACACCAAAATCAAATTTCGTTTTAACGACCAAAATTCAAGTTGATATCTGCAACTCCTGGAAATTAAAATAAATATTTTGAAAAATTGTAACGTCCAAAATTTGGACGAACACAACATTTAGTCGTTAGATTTTTAGTTTTCTATTCTAATATCTAGGAATTGCAGATATTATAATTACTATTTCTAAATTATGATAGAAAATTTTGTGAACAAGGGAACAGGGAATTTCCATAGAAAATCATAATCCTCTCTTTGTAGAGTGAAGTTCGATAACAAGAATAATAAGTATTATTATTATTTTTGAAAAGAAACGGGGAATTATGGGAAATACTTTGAATTCTATCTTACATAAAGGTAATTTGCCTTTTTTATTAACAGATAAAAATTGGGCAGAATCTGCAACCTCTTTTCCAAGTTTTAGAAAACGGAAGTTACTGTTTTTCTTATTTGCAATACAAAATTTCCGTGAAGAATTATTATTTGATTTGGAACAAACAAAAATTTTGGCATGGAACAGGGATCTTGCAGAATAATTCTGATTTTAGTTCATAAGAAGGGAATTTCAAAAAATCACTTTTCAGATGTAGAATTATAATTATTTTACTGAATTCTTTGTTCCAAAACAGAATTGTAACTTTTATGACCAAAAGTTATCTTATGTTCAACTTAGGATTATAATTCTTCTCCATAATTCTCTGTTTCAAATCAGTAATCTATGAAATCTTCAAAAATCTTTATAATCTGATTTGAATAATTCAAATCTTTTGATTTGAAATTCCTTTTTGAAGTGAAAGGAGAAAAAATAGCAAATGCTCGAAGCAAACCTGGAATAGGAATGCATTCATCGGCCAAACGCCATGATTTTAATTCAAAAGATCAATTTATTCAAATAAGAGAAATCCAAGTTTATCATACGATTATTTATTTAGAATTAAATCAATTAAAATGTTGAGGGTAATAGTAAAGCTTCCTCAAATTTATCAAAATTTTTATTTTGCTATCTATTAAAATTTTTTAGACTATTTATTATGTCATCGTTTTAGTTTAGCAATCATTAGAAAGAATAGAAGCAAAAATTGGAAATGAAGCAGAATATTTTCAAGAAAGTGTTTTCTGAACTGAAAACATTCAGTCTAAAATTTGATGAAATCTCTTTTGGAATGCAGTGAAAAAATCTTGAAACGGAAGAAATTAGTCAACAATTTTGCTTCTAATTCAATTTATACTTGTTGTATATTAGAAACTATTTCATAAAATAAATACTTCCGAATGAGTTTAGAAAATGTGATTTGGGTTTGTAATGTAAATATTATCTAATAGCTCAACTCTGGACATTGAAGCCCAGCTCTGTTTTAATAAACTGTGATTAGGGAGATCAAATATTTAACAGTCCCAGGACCGAAACTGAATTTATTAGAAGACCGCAAGTTAAAAAAGTACAAAATATGTACCATCGCATGCCTACAATTAATGAAAG
>WSXT02193922.1:0-19430 GCA_011762715.2 Neuroterus valhalla
CTGAAATCGCCATCGTCTCTCAAGGGGAGCCTTGTTTCAGCAGTTGGTCTCAATGTCGCTTCCTGATTTTCCTCTGCCGCTTGTCCTTGCTGCTGTTGACGAAGCATTTTGCGTACATCTCTTGTCCACGAGAGGTTCACGGCACGGTTTCTTAACACTTGCTGTGAAGGGTGCGGGAGCTCTGGGTGTTTCTGGCACCACAGACTGTGCAGGCACACCATGTAACCTCTGCGGTTAGGGACAATACCGACATCATAGCAAATGAGCAGGTCATTATCGAGTTGATCCGTCCATTAAGAACGTCTATTGTCTCGCCGGTTCGTCATCGAGTTTCCATCTTATTCAGCATCCCGAACTCTGAGACGATCGGCAATACTAGCCGAACTATTTTGAACCGCAATAATAATTGGATTGAAGTTGTTAGTTTCCATTGTTATTCCCACGAGTAGCTAGGGAAGGGATCGTCCACCCTCGCAGAGACCTGCATGCGAGGGCAAGGTTGTATACTCCAGAAAGTCGCCTGTTATTCTGGAGACACCGTAAAAGACACCACACCCAGGTGCTATTCAGCTTTCAGCACGGTTGTTTACGCAAAAGCTTGGGGGTTTTTACTTCGGGGCCATCCCTGGACAATCGTCCGCGACTGCTTATTAGTTTCCGTAACCGTATTTAGCAGGCACCCTCGGCACAGGGACCCTCTATTCGCAACCTGAGGACGCATTCGGTGGCTTTGTCAATCCAGGACTGCTTGTTCAGATGTTGCGAAACAAAGCATAAATTCATTCTTCATGATTTCTTTGATATCCGTTATGATATAACGTTTCATAGTGAGCATTGATATTGAAACGAATTAATCTTATCGACTCGTTTTTATAATTAAAAAAGTTATCATAATTTTTTCAAACGCACGAATTTTCATTCCAACATCTTATTCGTTTCTCGTATAGTTTTCGCTTAATACGACATTTCTATTTGAACAGTTGTTTTTTTGTGAATAGAACAAAAACTGTGCATCTTATGGGAAAACAATTCGGAAAAAATTTGTAAATCTTTTTAAAGTTAACAACTTTTCTATCAAACATGTTTTCCTATCTTCTAGAATTTTTCCGCAAATGGATTATTTTCATTTCCAATATTACTTTTCCAATGAAAACAAAAACTACTTTTACTTTCAAAAAATCGATACCGATGGATTTGTTGATCTGTATCTGTATCTTATCAAGAAATCGTTAGTATGGGATATGTAGAAGTTTTCAAGATAGACGATTTCCGTCTGATGATTTTTTCCCGTACTTCCCAAAAGCCTCATTGGAAAATTGAATTTCTTTAGGAATTTTATTTTGATGGGTAAAACCATAACCTTCATTCAGAAAGGATTGATTAATAAACTTGACCTTTATTTTTGGTTCTTTAAAATGTGCGCTTAGGGTAATTGTGGTCTCCTAAGTTTTTTAAAAACATTTGGTTACAGACAGCAACGACGACGACGACAGAAAGACATACATCAACCTAAAAGCTTATATTTCGGATTCTGATGGTCTCGAAACGTGGAAAAATTTTCTAAGTCCGCAAAAGTCAATTTTCACTTAAAACCAGTACCTCCTTATTATGATGGGAATGTAAAACTTACATTTAATTAATTCAAAAATTGATCCACAAAATTATAAATTTTCATCACACTATTCGCAATAGTTTCATGCCCCATAAACTGAATTTCTTCAAATACACGATAATATTTAGTTCATATCTATGTTTATAAGGAATTTTATTTTCTCAAGGTTTTTTGCAGCTTTTCGTCCTCCAGTTAAGACGTTCTTTTTCAACAAAAGGAACGAATTAATGTTATAGATACATGGTTCAAGCCAAAAAACTAAAAATTATACGAGTGAAAATGTTATAGTCCTACATTCCAAAAGAGCTTCTAATTGTTTTGCAATGGCTGTTTTGAATGCCATCAATATTTTATTTCTGTATTTTACGTCGAACGATCAATGATGGAACTGTAATATTGCTTAAAAATACGTCTCTGTTTCTCATCTCGTTTCCAAAACTCTTCTCTTTTCAAACACATAACTTGAGCAGTTTTGGAAATTAAAAATTTCCTCATAGTTTCTCAGGTAGTGGAAAGCATTAGATTCGTACACATTTTGTTAGATTTCGCCATGCTTTTTTTTACGAATCTCAGCTGCGCATAGAAGGAGGGGTTTTGGCAAAGTCATGTCTACATCTTTACCTCATATTCATGCTTGAAAAAATTTAGTTGACCAATGAAGATCAAGCACGCAGCGCGAGGCTCACAATCTTTCGACCGTGGAGCGCAAGACTCATCACGCGTGCACCTGACCAGCATTTACAATAATCCTCCTATATGAGTGAGTTTGTCATCTTCAGTTATACCATCGTCCATGTCATCATCACCGTTTAGTCTATAAGCAATCCAGAGATGATGTATAGTCTCGTTTCGGATCGAAAAAAAACTCTGATTCTCATAAATCCTGGCTGGGGTACTCGCATATCCCCTTGTAGCATCGCTGTGTTGGATTTTTCAATATTTCCTCTTCACAGTTTGTCTTGCACGTAAGAAGGTACAAGTTCAACTTGAGAAACCTTAACTGTGAGTTCTTTTGAGAATTCAAGTGTCAGGACTAGGAAATTTAAATATTGGCCTGCATCTAATTAAACACGTCGGAAGGCGTTATGGTCTTAAGGTTTTCTCCCTCAATCAACGCTTGCGCGACATTCGGTTCCTTAACGATTGCAAGTAATTCATTGGCCATTTCGGCATAAGCTCCTTCCTTGGTAATTATAGCTCCAGCTATCCGACGAAAATCGTCTTGGTTGATGTGTCCGCTCCTAGCTTCGACGAACCACCGAGAATTTGTCACTAGACGCGATTCCTCAGCATCTTCTGTTGTTAGTTGATGCTCATGTTGTGGGAGAAGAGCTGGCATTTCCCACATAATACCCGAACGCGCCAAAAGATTAGTAACATCTCGGTATCTCCTATCAACAATGACCATATCGTCTTCTTGGAACCAACCTCCCATTTTGTCAGCGTCTGTTGCTAAATCATGTTGCAGAATAGCAGCATTATTATTACGGCTGTCAGAAAACTACTTTCCTTGAATGTCGAAAATGTAACCATCAGGTGCAACTATTATTACAGGTTGAACTAGGACCCGTATTTTGTGAACACAATATGATTGTCCCAGAGCCCTTAAGTTGCTGCTCTTATGAGTGTAAAAGTATGAGCCAAGAATACACGCAAAAACTCGTGGCTTTTGTGTTTCCAGATTATATAATTGATTAGCGAAAACCGGAACATGCCTGGCAATATAATTCCTCTTACGATTGCGTCAAATCCGATGTTGTTGGGTACGAAACGTTGCATTAAGAATTGTCTGACCGTAAACATGAATCCACAAACTGACCGACTACTTGGATATTGAAACATGACTGGGCTTTCTATCACAAAAAGTAAACAATTCTCGAAACTCTTCTTTCGTTACAGGACAAAGACATTCCAGGATGAAAAAATCGCATGCAATCAAAACATTTACTTTGCATTTAACTAATAATCTTTGTGTTTTATCAGCGGAATTGAAGATTAGGCAAGTGTTACTTTTAGTCTACGTTAAGACATTAAGTCTCACGCATGTGGGATCCTCTCCTACAGGAGCGATTTCGTTACAAAAGGATCGATTGCAATTAGAGCCTATCTTTGAAGGATGTGCAACTTCTAATGTCAGCCTTCGTAATCCATCTTGTCTGTGAATAGCCATTTCCCTTTTGCAAGCATATCCACCGCCATCGATTCGAGTCATGAGACGAGGAGCAAATTGTCCATCACAAACGTAAGAACATGAAAGATTCCTCAATGCCATTGTGATTGAAGGCTTACGATTATAGAATGCAAGTATTCAATTAGGAATCGCTTCAGTATACACACTCTTGAAACACTATAAAAAACGAATAGACTGACTATACAATATAGCGGGTCTAACGTTTACTCATCGATGAAGTAACATGGTTAAAAGAGAAAATAAAACAAAATTACATGTAGCAAACTGAAACGCAATGTCAATTATATGTACTCAGAAAACAATCGTCAAATAAAAGAAACAAGAGAACTGCAAAAACAAGTGTAGCACACTGGCCCGATGTAACCAACTTTCAGCATGTACTATTTCACAAAACTGAAACTTCTACTGTTAATTTGAGTTAGCTTGCTATGATAATAATCCATGTAATCGAAAGTGGAATAAATGAGAGTCGTTATTGTTTCAAAACCAATAATATGGATTCTTAGTTGTTTTCATAGTACTTTCAAAAAACGTTACAACTTTCTTTTCGCAGAACTGGTAAGTCCCACAGGATCCCCAAGAAGATATGCTCCACCGAACGTTGCTCCTATCCATCTCAACCTTCATCGTTACGAATATCCTGGAGAACACGTTATGAAGAATAAAATGTTACCACGACCAAATTTTATAGTGGCAATAGAGGGTAATTACATCATTGGGGTAATCCTAGATGATTGAATTCTATATCCATTCCTTGATATTGTGGAAGGGAGATATGAAAGAGTAAAGGTTAACAAGAATACTCTCCATCATGTACCAATACCGCCTAGGGGTACATCACCACAGAGGGATCGAGTGAATGATAAGTTCTTTAATCGTTACGAAATAAGAGAGAACATTTTCCTTGCTGAGCCTAGTCCACTACTAGATATAGATATGGACCTTCTCCACACTTTTGCTCTTAGCCATTATCGTCCATGATTCTGGTTACATTTTATGGACATATATTCAAGTTCAAGAGGGGAAACTCATCGTGGAAAAGGTCATCTCCAACTTTACACAACATTGATTCAATACTAGTGCACACTTTGTTAAGCTCTGGTTCAATCCTTATATTGTTACAATCACTACATCCGAAACAATAACTGTTGCAATAGATGAAGGCTTATAAATGAATTGTATATGAGTTCTCATTCAATCATCTTGCATTCCTTTCTTACTCCTTGTTTATCATTTATCTGCTGCTGCTGGCTTCCGCGGAGTCGAGTTTGAATTCCTTTTGCAGCTGCGATTTCGCGGTGTTTTGTGTCATTCACAGGTTCCCTCTGAATTTGACTGATGCTCGCTTTTTTCCTACGGTCAGTTCGTTCTTGGCCCTTGCGCTGGCAACTGGTTTCGTCTTTGATTTCCGGCGGGTGGACGATGATTGGCATGGCTTTTCTCGGACGACCTCTGCAGGCGGACCTATGTGGGATTTTTGGTACATTTCATTGCGAATACATATTCTAACACGGGAAGATAAGCTTATTGTGGCTCATGTCTTTCCAGATTCCATCCCAGAAATAGTCCATTTCCAGCTCAGGTCAAATTCAGTTCTAGCACAGTACTGTCCATTCGTGGTTGAGCCTTCTTCTATTCCTGCCGTACATAATTCAAGTACTGGTTCGATTCTTGTTTGCTGATAAAGATATTTATATAAATTATCTTCCCAACAGATGAATGATAATCTACTAAACTTTCGTAATGACATCCAGCTTTTAGGTTTCGGAACTGCGCCACTTCGCCAACATCGAAAAAGGAACTTTGCTAGTAGAATATTTGAATTCAAATTTATTGGAAATGAAGCTCACAGGGCTTGAAAGCACCTTCAAAAGCTGGCAAGATAATACACATCCTGTACAAATATTATCAATATTAGTATATACATGATGTATAGAGAGAAGTGTATATTAAAAAATTCTTAGAATCCTGGCCAGAGACAAAAATTCTAACTATCACGCCTTACAATTAAGAGAGAATAATAAAGAAAGGTTATAAAATAAGACTATTAAATAAGATGTGGGCTAGATCCATAGAGTTATATCGAATAATGGCGTGCCAACAGGTTTCAAAAATTCACAAAGCATGCATCTGAATGTAAATATTGTGGTATAGCTAGGATGCGACCTCAATCACGAAGTGCATACCGACTTTCGAGGTTCTTATCATTTTGTGAAAATAATTCAAGTAAATATGAAGGTTTTCTGACCGTTTATATCCTATACAGTAGATTGCCTATAAAATACTGTCTTCTCTTGGCACCCGACATGGATCTAGCTCTTTCCCTATACTCGGAGATATGATCATATTTAGACGAGTTATAAATGAAACGGATGCAGATATTGAGGGCACGCTCCAATTTGCTATTGAGGTCATCAGAGATCCCATCATATATCAAACACCCATAATCGAAGTGAGGGAGAATTAACGCTTTGAAAAGATGGGAATGCGTAGCCGTAGGCAAAAATTTTCTACTCCCACTAAGAAGATGGAGGGTCCTTAAAGTTTTGCGTGAAATAAGTTCTTCATGCTCTTTCCAAGACAGATTCCTGTTGTATATCAAACCAAGGTCCTTCACAAAATCAATGAAATCAATTGCTAGACCATGTACGTACAACGGTTGGGAAGAGTCCAAAACTTTGGAAGGATTATGAACCGACGATCCAACAAGCATGACATGTGTTTTCTGAGGATTTGGTTTCAGACCATTAGAGACTACCCAGCCGTAGACGTTATTTATATGTTCCTGGACCTTTTCAAGCAGTTCCTTCATTCTGCTCAGTAGCCCTGAGAGATAGATTTTACTATCATCAGCATAAAAATGGTATTTACAATAGCGTAGAACAGCAGAAAAGTTGTGTGTAAACACATTGAACATTTAAGGTCAAAGTACTGAGCCCTGGGGAACTCAACTGACTACCTCATTCCAATCAGAGCGAATACCATCACTGTTGGTCACACATTGTGCTCTATTACTTAAAAAAGATTTAAATCAATAATGGCACTGTTAGAGATTCTTAGGGTTTTCAATTTTCGGATTAATAGGTTGTGATTTACAAGCTCGAACGCTCTAAAGTAATCAAATAATACCACAAAGGTTACTTCATTTTTGTTCATTGCAGTTTTTGAATCAGAAGTAAATTTGAGGAAAACAGTGATGGTGCTATGCTCTTTCCGCAATCCAGACTGGGAAGAATCGAGTAGACTATGCTTTTCCAGATATTCAGTGAGCTAGTAGTCTACTATTTTCAAGATGCTCGGCCATCTCACTTAGTATAGAGATGGGGCGAAAATATGTCAGAGCAGACGGATTAGTGATCTTCGGAATAGGCTGAATTAGTGCTTGTTTCCAAATATTCGGAAAAATTCCAAGCTGTGACTTATAAGAGAAGTAAAAATGAGCATCATCGAAGAAAGGTACATCCTTGGTTATGAGTGTAGTATCAATTGGTAAGGGTTCAATCAGAAATCGTTCCATAAAGCCATTTACCGGGAAGTTTTGATCAAAGCTTTGACCTTGCGAGGAAATAATTCCAAGCCGCTGAAACACTTTCCAAATATTTTTACCCTTTTTTCTGTTACCAATTGCAATAAAATTATGTTTATCTTTAGAGTCCCTTATCTTGGTTTGAACCGAATTCCTTAAAGTACGAAATCCCCTCAATCGTGCCTGGTCATTACTCCTTTTAGCTTGGGAGTGCCTTCTATACCTCTCCCTCCTGAGAAATTTTGTCTTATCTGATATCCACGGACAAGTCTCATCCCTCGCCTGGAAATCATGTTCTGGAGCTACAACACCGAATACTGAGATAATTAAATTATTGCATTTTTCTACATTTGAATTTGAATTCCTTTCCAAGAATACACTCTTCCGATCGGCTTGAGAAGAGGTTATAAAATCTATCCTCATCTACTTCACTGAGGTTTCTGAATTTTTCAAAACTAGGGGCGAAAGCTGTACTAGCTTCCCAATTGTATTGTATTTGAATAAGATCATGATTAGATAAAAAGGGAACTAGGTGTTAAGAATAACTCTGTACCCTAGATAAATCTTCCACAGCCATAAGATCAATCCATGTTCTTGTACTAAACCCAGCGTTAGGTGGTTTATATACAACTCCAAAAAGTAAACGTTCACGAGAGGCAAAGATATATAGGAATAAAAATTCGGTAGCTTTCTTAGTAGGCACTCGACGTATTGAGCTATGTTTCCTGAGTTGATTCAAGAACCAATTATCAGCCCTATGATATTTTGAGGAGTAATGTTGGGTTCTACTCCTATTCCTAGCTCTCTCTTCTCAGCCGCTTATCTGCTGCAGTCGCAGAAATCATGTTCAACAACATCGATCTCGTTTAGGCAGTAGTCACAATAAGGACTCAATTTCTTTCTCTTTCGAAGTTAGTAGGCGTTGGAATGACCGATACCAAAGGGAAACTGGTTGTGGAAGATATTAACCTCTCCATGTTTCATTTTGATCCACAGCTTCAAATTTGCTACCATCCTCATAGTCCATTTACTCCTCCAATTCGCCTTCTACTGCTTCTTCCTCAGCTAGAAAATTGAAGTGCTCTCACGTGTAGACATGCTACCAGCTGCAGAATGCTGTTTCGTCACGAATATTTTCTCTCTTTCGGCTCAGAAAAATCGAAGGAATTACGCAGTAACCAATGTGCTAAAACGCAGGATTCTCTAAAATATCTAAGAACTCATTCGACGATCTCCTTATATCCCTAAAAAACCACCCTAGCAGTAAGAATTTTCCTACAAAAGTTTTGAAGGATGCTACATATTTTCGTCCGTCCACAACTCAAGAAGACCAAAGAAATTTGGTAGTAATAATTGTGCTTAGACGCTGAATTTTTTCATTTTCTCAAAACTTGAAAGACGATCTCCTGATACTTCTAGGGAACAACACAAGCACTGATCCAAAACCAATTCAAGGGATGCCACGAATTTTCTTTCGTCCTCAGCCTAAGAAGATCGAAGAAATTCTACAGTTATCAATGTGCTCAGACGCAGAGAATATTCATTTTCTCAAATACTGGTGAGACGATATTCGTAAATTCTTAGGAAACCACCCTAGCATTACTACTGATTCGCATTATTTTTTATGAACGCTAGAAATTTTGGTTCATTTCCCGCTCAGAAAGATCTCAAGAATCACGCAGTAACCAATGTGCTTAGATGCAGGATTCTTTTATCCTCTCTGAAACTCAAAAGATGATCTTCCTTTATTACAAGGAAACCACCCTAGCAATACCACTGATCCGGATCAGTTTAGAGGGATGCTGCAAATTTTCGTCCATGTCATGCGTATGGAGATTGAAGAGATTCTGCAATCATCAATTTTTTAGAACTTATGCTGGGAATTTTTATTCCTTCCCTGCCTAGGAAGATCAAAGATATCCTGCAGAATCTTCCAAAACGCAGGACTCTTTCATATATTCAAAAACTCATTAGATGATCTCCTTATATCCCTGGGAAACAAACCTAGCAGAAACACTGATCTGAAAAAATTGTAAGGATCACCACTAATTTTGGTTCGTACCAAGCTTCGAAGAAATTCTGCAGCAATCAATGTGCAATGACTACGAATATCCCTAAGAAACAACACTAGCGGTAACACTGGTCTGAATTATCTTTTAAGGATGCTACCAATTTCGGTTCTTCTCCCCCTAAGGAAAATCGAAGAAATTCTCCTTTGTTAATGAGCTAGGAGGCCAGGTTTCTTTCCATTTTTTCAAAACTTGGAAGACGATCCCTGGAGGATGTACTTGCGAAAAATCGAAAACCGGTTTTGTTTTGCAGTTTTAGTTACCTTAAACCCTCAAGAAATATGTAAAAACCGTCCTTTACCTCATATAGTATCGGAAAGCGATTGAAACGACTCTTCATCTACGAATGCATAGAGATACAACGCTTCAACGAAGAAAAATATGTTTGTCACACTTTGTATTGGAAATCTTTGTTACGATTTTTTTCTCCGGGCTTGTCGAAAATTGGAGTCGCCACAAGGTCTCGGGCGCAGGAATATTTAAGAACACTGTGACATAAGTAGTAACAAAAAACGAGGGTGCCTCCCCGCCCCCACAAGGCTTGGGAAATGGGGGAGGTGTGTGACCTACATTATTCCTATAACCTGTCATAGGGGTGCCTTCCCGCCCCCACGAGGCTTGGGAAATGGGGAAGGTGTGTGACCTACAATATTTCTATAACTAGTAATAGGAGTGCCTTCTCGCCCCTACGAGGCTTGGGAAATGGGGAAGGTGTGTGACTTACATTATTTCTATAACCAGTCATAGGGGTGCCTTCACGCCTCTCACGAGGCTTGGGAAATGGGGGAGGTGTGTGACCTACATTATTCCTATAACCAGTCATGGGGGTGCCTTCCCGCTCCCTACGAGGCTTGGGAAATGGGGAAGGTGTAGGACTTACATTATTTTCAGAACCAGTCATAGGGGTGCCTTTCTGCTCCCATTGTACGTTGAGAAGAGTATCGCGTGTAGGCAACTCTGCACTTCGTACCGTCATTTTCCCCTATTTCATAGAAAAACGTCAGTCGTACGGTAAAAATATATTCAACGAGAACTATGTATATATTTCCAAAAGATCTACAACTTTTATCTGAAATTTTTTTATAAATTCGCAATATGCACTGAGATAAACGTAAATAAACATAATTTTTATGGGTTTTTCATGGTTTTCACAATGAAAATCAAATTTTCGCCTATTTTCACTATCATATTCGTATTCAGCGCTTCAAAGTACGTCTGTATACAGAGTTACAAAGAGATCGGAGGTAAGGGCTTTTCGGAACTCTACCCGTCTTTTGTTTTCCGAATCCTAACACTATGGCCTCCTTCCACCAAGCGAAAGAGGCAAGCGGGTGCCACACAGTTCACGCACAGATGGCTGCTCATAGCGCGCTGTTGATTGACCCACCTTCATCTACTTATAACTCGGAATATAAACTTTCAAACATTCTCAAAGGAAAGAATTCCCCATCGTTTCTGTGCTTTCACATACAGCTATATTAGTCCAGACAGGTTTACCTCGGACACCGTGTATAGTGACGAACTTGCTGTGTTATTTTCCTCCATCTCATCAAAATTAGGATCGTGTCAGGTTTGATGTGCTTCATCATTGGAAATTCCCTGAAATATATGGGTAATTATAATGCCTCTAATTTCGGCACGTTATTCTTTCTTATCAGTAGGAGCGTTAATCATTCGTCCCGCTACGATAAGTATCCATGTAGTAGGAAATGGAATGAATGAGAGTTTTTATTGTACTTAAACTAATAATATGGATTTCTAGTTCTTTCCCTTGTGCTTAGAATATAACGTAACAACTTTCTCTTTGCAGAACTGGTTAGTCCTACAGGATCTCCAAGAAGGTATGCTCCACCGGACGTTGGTCATATCCGTCTCAACCTTTATCGTTACGAATATTGTGGAGAACGTGATACGAAGAATTATAAATTACCACGACCCAATTTCATAGTGGCAATAGAGGGTGATTACATCATTGGGGTAATCCTAGATGATTGGATTTTATATCCATTCCTTGATATTATAAAAGGGAGATTTGAAAGAGTTAAGGTAAGCAAACATACTCTTCATCATGTACCAATATCGCCCAGGGTCACATCACCACACTGGGATCGAGTGAATGATAAGTTTTCCTCTTGCTACGATATAAGGGAGAACGTTTTCCTTGCTGAGCCCGGTCCACCACGAGATATAGATATAGAACTTCTCCACTCTGTTGCTTTTGGCTATCATTATGCTCAACAATAAACAAATATTATTATTTCTGACAAATTTAAATGTATGCATGATTCCGATTACATTTGGTGTAAATATATTTAAGTTCGAGGGAGAAAACTAATGATGGATCAGTTCTTTCTCAACATCTCGAGGCATTGATCCAATACTAGTGCAAAAGTTAGGCTCCGGTTCAATCCTTATATTATTACAATCACTACATCCGAAATGATAACTGTTGCAATAAGCGAAGGGTAATGCATTATTTGTACATGAGTTCTTATTAAATAATTTCGTATCCTTTTTCTTACTCCTTATTTAATCAAATGAAACATATATAATGATCTCTGGTTGTCATTTCCATGTCTCAACATGCATATCATATACATGCATAATTGAGAACTAATGTTAATAATTTCAATCACAATTTTCTCATTTTGTTTATTCTTCACGCAGATTATTTACAGCAAACGATGCGGGATAAGTTCTATAGTTTTCCAAAAGTACGTGATTTCGAATAATTTCAATTTAATTGGTACTATGAGGAAGTAAATATGAGTAACTTGTCCACATCCAGCAATGTTCGGTCGCCGAAACATCTTATCTACACGTTATAGAATAAGTTTTTCGCCCAGGCAAGAAACAAGAAAAATTTGTTCTGACAAAAATCTTTGCTAAAGCTATAGAAATGTGTTGCTTATGTTTGTTACATTACATGCTTTGAACAATAAGTTATTCATATGCTACACTATAGAGAAAGATATTTTGACAAGACAACCTCTGTTTCTTCCATAGACATAGTTTTTGAAAAACCTCTGCAAGTCTTCTTGTTATCTCGAAATTATCTCTACAAACACACCACCTAAAATTGGATTTAAATTAATTGATACAGTAATGATTTTCATGATCATACTTTCTTTCTACCGACTTCATATCTCTTGTTTCGGAGGGACAAATAGTAGACTTACTTCTGCATATGCACATAAACAACCTCGGAAGCTCTAGGCCTGGACAGATGCACAATTTCTGGTTCAAGTGGATGACAAGTGTGCACCCTGCATGGGCGAATTGTTTACGAAAGATAATTTTATGAGATTTTATTTCGTACAATACGCCTAAAGGTACCATGCATATGTTGCTAAGGATAGAAGACGCTAAAATCCATCTGGAATTCGTCCAATAGCCTGTATCCCAACGATTAATAAGATCTTTTGAACTGAAATCAGAGATATCGCCGATTCTCTTCGTGATGAGAATAACTTTTCAACCAAAGAACAAGAAGAATACAGCATGAACTTGTGGACAGTGAAGATCCAGTCCCAATTTACGCTGTTACCAACAATCAAGTCAGAGAACATCGAAGTAACTTGCGCACGGCTTTTATCAACTATACGCAACCATTCTCTCCCTTGTCAGATGGATATTTGCTTGGAGTTCCAAAATTTTACAATGATCTGCCCGCAAATGAATAATTCCTCGGATCGCACGATTATGTTTTGGAGAAAAAGATTTTACTCATGTTCTGCACATTGATGACCTGAAGCTGAACTATAGTTCGAACGAGAGACTGCAGCAAGAAATATACATCAGAGTCCAGTTATCAAATGATATCCAAATAGAGTTAGGACTTGATACATGCAGAACAGTGCATGTTATCATAAAAGAAACAGGGACTGCAAAATTGGAGGAAGAGAATGGAGATCTTATAGAGGCAATGGCTAGAGTAAAGTTGAACAAATATCTGAGTATTCTTGTGTGTGTGGGTATTCAGCATAACATAATCAAGGGATGCCTGATGACCACCTTCACTACAAGAATCTGATTGGTTCCGATGAACTAGCACTAGAAACTATCGCAAGCACGTTTTGCATCAAGACGTGGTTGCCAAGTGGCGATTTTCTGGAGATTCAAACGAATCCATCGAGCAACTGAATAAGAGCTGTCGCGTGATAGCCCAGAGAGAGTAGGAGCACATCCCTAATAAATAAAGTAGGCATAATACATGAACAACTTGTGAGGTGAAACATTCAAATTTAAGCGTAACATTTTTTTGAATATAACCACGATGGGTCAGATCCAGAAGGTGGCTTTACCGAAGGTTCGCACCGTATTAGCTACAGCGCAGTAAAATGCGATGATCACATGTCGATTCCCGAATGAGTCGATTTGTGGTTTCAAAAATCACGCAATAACGGGTAAGGAACAATGCTAGGATCCAAACATTTTTAGTGATGGATATTGTGTGTTTCCAGCATGGTTTTTGTTTGCAATGATATCAAATTGAAGCATCATCAATGGTTCTCATGAGATTCTTTTCTTTGGTTGATTTTATGGATTGATGTGTTTTGGATCTCCTCAGTCTCTAAGATGATTTGAGTGAAGTTAGATCAGGCCTAGTCAATGTAAATTGACGCCCAGCGCAGACTACAACCGCCGCACAATAGTTCAAAATCCCAAATTTCTGGTCAAAACCCCTGAAGATGTGATAATCATGTTGAAATGTACATGCTGATTGTTTTTACGATCACTGGATTTAAAAATTATATATTTTTTTTTACATTCAAAATGTCGGTCACAAAATGGTCTTCGACTTGCATGAACAGATAGAGTACGGAATGAAAATCAAATTTAATTTCTGTTCTCGTTTTCCAAAATTCAAAGTGGTGGACGGAAAATGTCGGCTGACTTGCATCGAGCCAATCCTTGAATATTCTATCAAAGTTATTCATGGTACGATAAGCATGTATCCATTTCCCTTCCAATTTAAAAAAAATGCTCCCAAAAGGTACCATATATTGTGGTGCTATTTTGTATGAACCGGTAGACTGATCCAAAAACTTAACAATCAAAATTTTTGCCTTGACTGAAAAATCATTATCAAAATGTTATTGAGGCGACTTAAATATTTGCCTCCGAATCCTAGAAGTTTCCATTTTGCTTGGTACTGAAATATAGTATATCATGCACCTACACTGAGAAGAAGGTTAGGGGCACTTTTGTACTGAGAAGAGGTCAGCAGCAGCGTTTTCGTACGAGATTCCTGCTGCGCGAGTTTGTAATAACCGTGCTCCCATTTGGGCAAACATTCTTCTCAAATATTGAGATGTCGATTGCATCTTACTGCGGTATGGCCTATAGCCTTCTACTTTTGGCACGACAGTGCTCCTAAAACCGTGCACGACATACGTTTCGCGTTTTGTATTGCAGGCGTGCAGACGGGTACGGGTATTGCACCAACCTTTTCTCAGTGTAGCGGGAGAGGTTTTCTGGCGAGTGTAGGTCTTCAGTACAAGATATCAGACATTTCTCGAGGTTATTTCCGGAAAATTTCGAGGATTCCAGGTAATTTTATGAGTTCGATAATTGCGCATCCAATTCTTCATTTAGGAAGAAGTTCATCATTTAAAAACATTCTTTTTCATATCAATTACAACTGGACAAATATTCTATAATCATTCGTCTCTATATTCTTAAAAAGTCTGAGTGATCACTATTTACAAATAAGGAACGATTAGTTAAAAATATATTACGACAGGGATTGTTATTTCTAGAAATTTTAACGTGAAAGAAGGGCTTTAAAGATAATTCCTAATTCTTTGTATCGCCCGTGCGCCGAGCCCCTTGCTATGCACCGCGCCGGGTCCGTGAAATGGCGTGCCGCACACCTAAGAAAAATTGTTCTTAGAAGAAGAAGGGCAGGCAAGAGCAGAAAATGTCAGCGCTACTTTATTAGGCACACCTTTCCGCTTACAACAAAGTAAGAATGAAAGTTGTTCCCTGCGATCTCGTGAACTTATCCTCGGTTGAATTCCGAAATTCTTACAGCGTGAAAGAAGAAATGGAGCGGGAGCTGTTCGACATCTCTTACAGACGCATACATTATTATTTTCACTTCAAACTAGTACAGAAATATTCAACATACCTTTACGATTAAAATCCATGGGATCCAGATACACTGGTCAACTTGCAACTGTCTTATTTTGACGCCTGCATTCCATTCGGACGCGCGAGACTATTCAGCTGCGTAACAAGTGTTCGGCGAAACGTTCGACTATGAGCGTTTACCTAGTCGAAAGTAATGAATGTGAAATATTCACCTTATGAATTTCGTGACAGAAACGCACCCTGAATACGCACAGTAAGTTTCCTTTCGATCGGAAACAGCCGATTTTCGAGGTTTTGACCGAAAATTCAGGATTTCAAACCACTGTGCGACGAACACTATCTCTGATGAAAATCATCTTCTTCTCCTCGTCAAATCCACATCGAAAAGCAACCACCAGTGAGAAAACCTTCGAAAATATTATCGCAGTTTTATTCTTGAATTAGGTGAAGACGTTGAAACTTTAATACATCGCCTATATCAATTTTAGCGCAATATGCGTTTTACATACGTATTTACCATTGAAACAAGTCCTATTTTAAAATTGAAATACACATGAATCAGGGGTGTCCAACGCATGGTTGGCAAGCTTCTCCTTTCTTCCCCCTTTCCGAGCGCTTCTTCGAAAATCCTCTCCTCATTCCACCACGGACTACATCTGACTACGCCTGACCACGCCTACTTGCGCACAGTGTTCACACAGCCTGGCCGCCGAGGCTTCATTTCCACATCGTGATCACCGCATGAATGCATCCAAGGTGGTAAGAGAGAGGATAGCAAGTGGCAGTTATTTACACCGTTGCTCACGGGTTGGACACCTCTGATATGGATCATTTATATAGATTATTCGGTTCCTACTCGTCTTTCTCTTCCTGAAAGGTTGTCCCTCAATCAAATGTCGTGTGCCTAATTTGATTTCGTGAAATTTTTCCCCACTCTTGTCTAATTGGATGAGTGCTGAATAATGCCATTTGAAAAGTGTTAGTCTTATGAGATATCTATTTGATGTGCAACATAGGGTTTATTGCTACTAGTAAGCAATGTACTAGCAGCGGCTCAGAAAGCGGTTTTCTTGTACACCTGTCACTTTGTTAGGAATCTCCTCGACCATCTGTAAAGTTGCGACTGAAACCTTATGGAGTAACAGGTGGTAGCTCTAAAAAAGCATCCAGAGGTGACGCAAGTTATCTGTAACAAACTCTGCTGCTGTGTAATGACAACATCATAACTAGACGAGTTTTATACCACACAAATAACTCAATAGTGTGCCTGCAAAAATATCTGCGCAACAAATTTCGAACTTTGTTTTAATATTCAAAAATGTTTGACATCTTGACTTCACCAGGTACTTGACTTAGTCCGTGGCTAGTGATTATACACTGAATGATACAACCCGAGATCAGTTTCTGACAAATAAAAAATAATACTATAAATAATAATTTTTATTATTATGAGATAAAAGATTCTTACTGCTAGACTACGTCGATATAACAAGAGTAGTGCAAGAAGGCAGCAAAATCGAACCTTCCAGGAAGATGAAAGGAAGTTGTATTGTGAACTGAATAAGGAGCAGAAGATGCAGTGGTATTTAGGGCAAAAACAACAGAAGCAATCAAAAAGCTGCGTGGTTCCAACTAGAGAAGGAAAGGGCAGGAGACAACCCTGTGGAGCCTACCATCATCACTGACTCGGATGTTTTAGCGGTTGTGGCAAGATCCAGTAATTGGAAAGCTCCAGATCCGAGCATGGTGCACAACTTCTGGTACAAGTACCTTAAAAGTGTGCACAGTGCATTAGCGAGGAGTTTCCAGTAGATCATCGAACATCCTGATCTAATGCCGAACTTTATGCCTAAAGGAGTCAGGTATATGCTGTTCAAAAAACCAGACGCTCAAAATCCACCTAAAGTCCGACCAAGCGCCTGTCTCCCAACAATTCATAAGTGCCTCACAGCGTAATCGCAAATAAGGTTTACCATCATTGTGATGAGAATAAAATCCTTACGAAAGAACATAAAAGATGTTGTGAGAACTCGTGGGGTGGTAAAGATCTAGTTACCATTGAAGCTGAGGCCATGACGCAAGCTAGGAAAGATCAAAGAAACTTGCACATGTCCTACTTTGACTAGACGCAAGCATTTCTTTCGGAACTAAATGCTTATTTGCTTCAAGTTTTGAAAATAGAGAAGATCTTCCCACGAATCATTGATCTTCTAGGTCGAGCGACGATACTTTTGGAAACATGAATCAAGTACTTTGACCATGGGAAACCAAGGTGAACTAGACCGAGTCGCATTACGACGGGTATCTTTCAAGAGGACTCTCTGAGTGCATTATGGTTTTGTTTAGCAATGAATCCATTAAGCCAAACTCTAAATAGCATGTCTCATGGATTCAGAATTCATAATGATGAGAATGGTCATGTACTTACTCATCTTCTGTCCATGAATGAACTGAAGCTGTACGCTAGTTCAAACCAGAAACTGCAGCAAGTGAATGATGTCACAAGACAGTTTTCGAATGACATCCAAATGGAGTTTGGACTAGATAAATGCAGAACAGTGCATTTTCATCGAGGAGAATCGGAAACCGAAGAATTGGGAACAAGGATGAGAAACGTATGGAGAAAATGGGTGAGAGTGAGTCGTATAAACATCTGGGTATTCTTAAGTCCGAGGGGACACAGCATACGATAGTTAGGAAGATCCTCATGAGTACTTTCACTACAAGACTGAGACTGGTTATTGGGACTTTTCTCAACTCTTCCAATAAAAGTAGGGCTTTCAACACCTATGCCATTCCTGTTCTTACGTACTCTTCTGGGCCTATAAAATGGTTGAACACCGACCTTGATAGGATAAACAGAACCATTCATGTTAAAAATACTCAGCGCCAGATCCATCACAGTAATTCAGCGATTGAAAAGATAGTTTTGCCAAGACATATGGGGGTAAGGTCGTTGTAGAAGTCAAGCAACTTTGTGTATCGCAAGTTACACAGTTGCGAGAATATTTTATCAGCAAACGAGAAGTGGATGAAGAGGCATCTTATATTTGGCTGGAAAAGGGCGTCCTGTTTCCGGAAACGGAAGGTTTCGTGATTGCGATCCAGGACAAGGTTTTCGGCACTAGAAATGATCGCCAACATGTTCTACATTAAGACGTGGTTTAAATGTGCCGATTGTGTGGAAATACGAATGAATCCATCCAGTAAATTATTAATGGCTGTCGCGTAATGGCTCAGAGAGAGTACACGCACAGACATAATGATGTAGCGGGCATCATACATCAACAACTTGCCCTAAACCTAGGATTCTCAACAGAATGACTTGCAGCGGCTCAGAAAGCGGTTTTATTAAACACCTGTCGCATTGTTAAGAAATTTCCTCGACCATCAGGAGGACAAACTCTGCTCCTGTGAAATAACAACATCATTAGGAGACGAACTTTATATCTAACCAATAACTTGATATTGTGCCTGCGAAAATATTTGCGCAACGTATTTCGATCTTGTTTTTTAATTTTTTTTTTATTTTTAACACTTAACTCCATCAGGCACTTGATTGAGTCCGTGGCTGGTGATAAATCACCGGGAAAAAAGATCCGAGATTAATTTTGGACCATAATAATAATAATAATAAGAGTCTCTCTGGACCACCATTCATACCTACGCATCTACTGTGTAGAGTCAATGTGTGGGCTAGATGTACTTAACACTTCCAATATCTAGGAGTCAATGAAGTCTACTTGGTGGGTACCTATCACCACTACGTAGCGCGTCCTCAGGTTGCGGATAGAGGAAAGGCCTCTGAGGTTAAACACCCCTGAGGTTAACTGGGAATGCAAGAATAAGCAGCCGCGGTCAGCTGATAGGAACCAGTCGTGGGTGTGGTGAGCCCACATTGGTATAAATATGTACACAATAGCCCGGTTTGAGATG
>WSXT02193933.1:0-19428 GCA_011762715.2 Neuroterus valhalla
CTAGAAATTTATCTATTGGTTTGAAAATGAACCTATTTTCGTCTTTTTGGCCCTGAATTCATCTCTTTTGAGAAAAATTTATCTCTCCCATTAAAACTGGAACTGTATGGTAGAAAACTAATCTGTTTTAGTCCAGATTTCGAATATTTTGTTGAAACTTAATCGTTTTCGTTTATGAATTTCTCTTTTTCGATAAATGATAAGTTTGTTTGTAGATGAAAATGCAACTATGTGGTAGAAGATTAATATGTTTCAGTAAAGGTTTCAATTATTTGAAAACCATTTATTATCTTATACGTTTTCATTTTTATTATTTTATTTTATTATTTTTTTATTAGGTTTTTATTATTTTCATTTTATTATTAATTTATTATTTATTATCATTTTATTATTATTATTATTTGTTTTTGTTTGAAATTTATCTTTTGCATTGGAATTCAACTATTTCGTTGAAAATTTAACTTTTTTTTTGAAAAATCAACTTTTTGATGAAAAAAAATTCCACTTTTAGAAAAAATGTAATCTTTCTTATTGAGAATGTAACTGTATGGTAGAGGGTTCTATTATTTCGTTTGAAATTCATCTATTACAACAAAAATGGCCATTTCCGTTGGAAATTTAACTTTTTTGTCAGAAACTTGTCTTCTTGGATTAAAATTCATCTCTTCCAGAAAAAATCTTTTCCTTTTCATTGAAAATGCAACTATAAAAAAAAATGTTTAAGTTTAGGATCCAAGAATTTTGTCGGAAATTCGTCTCTTTGGTGTAAAAGTACATCCATTTTGGTAGAACATGAATTTGGTAGTTTTTAAAAATGCAACTGTATAGTACAAGGTTATTCTGTTTCAGTTGAGGATTCAACTACTTCGTTTGGAATTCATCTATTTTGTTTGAAATTATTCTATTTGTTGAAAATCCAACTCTTCTGTTGAAAGCTCTTCTTTTCGATTTAAAAATTCTTCTCTTTCAGAAGAAATCCAATCTCTTGTATTAAAAACGCCATTGCGTGGTACAACATTAAACAATTCAAGTTCAAGATTCAAGTATTTTGTTGAAAATTGAACCATCGTTAGAAATTTATGTTAGATTAGAAATTAACTTCTACTAAAAAACACCTGTAAGGTCAAAACTCATCTTCTTTAGTTCAGGATTCAAGTATTTTGTTGGAAATTCAACTCTTGTTGAAGATTCGTCTTTTTTTGTAAATGAATTCCTTTGGATAAAATTCTAATTTCGTTGGAGCTGAAAATCCAACTGAATTTTAAAAGATTGATCTGTTTTAGTTTAGGATCCAACTTTTTCGTTTGGAATTTATCTACTTATTTGAAAATTAAATTTTTTGTTGAACATTTGTCTTTTCGGTTTGAAAAATCATCTCTTTTGGGATAAATTAAATCTTGTCTGTTAAAAATGCAACGGTTTGGTAAAAAATTAGTCTGTTTTAGTTCAGGATTCAAGTATTTTGTTGAAAATTGAACTATCGTTGGAAATTTATGTTTGGTTAGAAATTGAATTCTAATAAAAAACACCTGTAAGGTCAAAACTCATCTTTTTTAGTTCAGGATTCAAGTATTTTGTTGGAAATTCAACTCTTGTTGAAAATGCATCTTTTTTGTAAATGAATTCCTTTGGATATAATTCCAATTTCGTTGAAGCTGAAAATCCAACTGAATTTCAAAAGATTGATCTGTTTTAGTTTAGGATCCATCTTTTTCGTTTAGAATTTATCTACTTATTTGAATATTAAATTTTTTTTTGAACATTTGTCTTTTCGGTTTGAAAAATCATCCCTTTTGGGATAAATTAAATCTTGCCTGTTAAAATGCAACGGTTTGGTAAAGAATTAGTCTGTTTTAGTTCAGGATCCAAGTATTTGGTTCAAAATTCGTGGTTTTTAAGAATTAAGGATTTCCGCGCTCGACTCCTTACGGAATATTTCGATATAGATTGTATTAATATTATTAATTAATTGAATATTATTATTGTATTATTATTATTATTTTAATATCTCATTTGGACAAACTTACGGAACAAAAGCTGAATCTCCGCTGGATTTATCGATGCAGTTTGAATATTGCGTAAACTCATCGTAGCAAGTTTTCTTCAATTTTCTGAAAAAATCCAGTGTACAGGACGTAACTTGCTTCCCGAGATCTAGACACTGGCGACAATCGTCTGGATATTCTGTTCTGCACAGCATGAACTCCTAGAAAAATTGAGAAAGATTTTAAAAAATGCCATGCCCTTGAAAAAAATTATTGTAGGAAATTCAGAATAAGCCTATAAAGTCACTGAAATTCGAAACGTTTATCAACGAAAATAAGAAAAAAAATTTTAATTACAGAAATTAATTTTTTTGAAATAAAATAAGACAGGATCTTTTTTCACGAATTACTTGCATTAGATGTTTGAACTCATTTCGGGGGACTTCCACGAATTTTAACTATTTTTGAAGGACCTTATGTGACTTCAAAAGGTTCCTACTCCTACCGACATACAAATATTTCCACCAAGTTTTATTCAAGTTATATTCGAGGGGTCTCAAATGACTTCTCATTATTTGGAAAGATTTGAACGATTTCCCGAGATTTCAAGGAATATATGGGAGTTCGAAACGACTTTAATGTATTTCCAAAGATTTTATGGAACTTGTAGAGAACTTGGGAAAGAAAATTGAATAAAATATTTAGGGATATCTAGCAATTTTAGGAAATTCTGAAACATTTAGAAAAATTTTGTGAGGCCTTCAAAGATTTCGAGAAATTGCTAGATAACTCTGAGATATAGATTAAATGATATTTCGAAGAATTCTGATTAGATCTTCAAGTATTCTGAAGATTTGGAAGGATTATA
Source organism: Neuroterus valhalla (assembly GCA_011762715.2). NCBI lineage: Eukaryota > Metazoa > Arthropoda > Insecta > Hymenoptera > Cynipidae > Neuroterus > Neuroterus valhalla. The sequence goes on from WSXT02193933.1 coordinate 2,854, forward strand.
AACATTTCGAGGGATTTCCTAATTTTTTTCAATATTTGTAAAGATTTTTGGAGATTTAGGAGGATTGCAACAGTTTTGAACAGGATTCAAAGGTTTTGATGGATTTGAAGATATTTTCAAAGGATTTCAAGGAATTCCAAAAGAGATTCTGAAGATTCTAACGAAATTTTGAAAGCGAGTAGTCTAATATAAATCTTTTCTTTTTCTAAGATTTTAAAGATTTATCAGAGATCCTTTGATTATGAATTAAATGGAATATGGAGGGGTTTCAAGCAACTCCAAAGATTTTCATGTTTTCCATACAGTCCGTCAGCCCGCTGCCAAGAATTCCCATAAATTTCGAGATATTTCCAGAGAAACTGAAAAATAAATGGAAAAGAATTTCAAGGATCCTCAACTATTCCAAACACTTTCAGAGGAACTTTAGGTATTTTAAGGAACTTTACAAGATTTAATTGAATCTCCACAGATTTCAAAGATTTATAGGGATAAAAAGGTTTTTTTCAGAAAATTAAACTGAATATACTCAATTTAATTTATATTCAAGGAATATCAAATGAATTCTACTTATTTTGATGGATTCACGATACCTAAAGATTTCAAGAGATTTTAGAGGATTTCAACGGATTTCCAGAGAACTTCAAGGAATAAACTCAATTCCATTTCAAGTATTTGCTTTCTATTTGAACTTTACGAGAGACATTTAGAAGATAGTTCTGAATTTCGAAGGGTTTTTCTACTTCTTGCATTAATTCCTTTTTTTGGATTAATTATCCCGATTATGTTTATGCTATAATCATTTTTTATTTTCATTATTTGGATTTGGATTGGCACTTATTCCAGAGACATTATATCTTCGCTTAGATATTATTCTCATAATTGCTAATTAATATTGGAAAAGGTCACTAGAGACATTATTTTTCTATCATTTTGATAGACCGGAGAGGTTATGTTTTCTCCACACAGATTATTATATAATCAACACAGATAGGTTCAAAAGATTTTTATCATAATTTGCATTGAAAGAGATGACAAAAAAGAAATAATTATTTAATACTGACATTAAATTTGACTCACATTGTTTTGGGTTTCACAAAACTTGCCAAGGTGAAAAGCTGCAGATTGGAGAACCGGAAAAGAGAGATTAACTTCTTCGACAGTTAATTCTTCATCCGTGGGAATATGATGAGCATCTGTCACGACCATGATTTTATTTCGCTTACTTTATGCAACTTTATTGCAAATAGCAGAAAATTAAAAAATTCAGACGATCCAGATCCCAAAATCTGGAATTTAGTAATTATTATACAGCTAGTTTATCACTAGATACTGGACATGGCTGCCAAACTTGAGAACGAAAAATAACCATAATAGATAACTTTTGAAATTACTTTTGAAAAGGACCCTTGCTTGCGGAAACTTCCAGAATATTCTTCCTATCATTAGGAAAATGGTTTACGATTGTTGTGAAATTTACTCTTTCGTTAAATACATATGTCTCTTACGCATTTTGCTAGCAACTTAGGTTTTCGAGTTGGGTAGGAATAATGCAAGATGGCTGCACACCGAGGGTCAAACAAAAGTAGCAATTTCATGGGACGAAATTTAATTTTTTTGATAACTTGAAAAAATTATTTTAGCTCCATAATGTACTTGGATGATATTTCTCATTTTATAAAGCGATTCAATTAATAAGTTAAAGCTCTTTTTTAATAATGATTGGATAAGAAATTCGACTATCTGGTTGAAAATTTAACTATTTATATAAAAATCCAACTATTTGGAAGGAGATTTATAATTTTTTTTTCAATATTTTTGGTTTGAATGTTCGGTTTTTCGCGGATATCTTATTCTCTATCTCATCTTTTCGGGTGGAAATTTATGCCTGATAAGTTGATATTTCTTATGTGGGAAATCAATTTTGTTCATTTGAAAATTTAACGATTCTATTTTCAGTTAAAAACCATGAAAACTCGCCTTTTTAGTTAAAAATAAACTAAGTTGCTAAAATATCAATCTTTACAGCATAAATGAACTTTTGTGTTGGAAATTGATCTTTTCCGATTAAAAAATCCTGTTATTTTGGAATATCGTCTCTTTTAGCAGTTTTTTTTTTTTTTGAAATGCATCCATTCGGTTGAGGATTCAATTACTTTTTACAATAAATAAATAATTTTGTTACAAATCCAACTATTTTGTAAAAAATTCGACTTTATTCTTGCAAAAATCGTAGCTAATTAATTTTCGATGCAACTGTTCCATCAAAAATCACTTTTTTAAATTAATTGCAAATTCATATTTTTGTTTCCGAAAATTTATATTTTGGATTGAAAAATCATGTTTCATGGTAGAAATCTCATCTTTCTTGGTTGAAAATTTATATTGGAATTAAATTTCTGGGTATTTAAAGCGTTTCATATTGAATGAAAAACAGTAACTTCGTACTCATTTAATTTCAAATAATTTCTTCTGATTAGTCCCCTATTTACGAGAAAAATCATCTCATTCTCCCTGTTTTGGGACTGTTCTTGTGTGGAGAGAATAATACTTTGATATTCTCAATTTTAAATTTCCCCGCTCCAGTATGATTCGCGCGTGCGCAGTTTTCGACGCGCCATCTTCCAGAATTTTGAAGAACCCTTTTTGCTACGCAGAAGCAGTAAGCAGAACTAACCTCGATAAGCGCACGCGTGTATTGAATTTACAACATGGTGGAACGCAGGAAAAACAGGAGGCGCAAAGATGTAAGTACCACATATGGAATGAAAACTCTTTTATTTCTTTGATAATAATAACATATGTATTAACATTTCGCCGGTTATTTTCCGGTTTTCCAGTCCTTCCAAATCATTTGATATCATTTCTTTTATCACGCTAATGTCACGCATCCCTAAATGACAAATCTTTTCATTTAGCACTTTATGATGACGTTGACACAGTTTTATAATTAATTTCCATCCATCGCGGGTTTGATTGGTTTTTTTGATGAACTTTCCTGGTTATCGGAAATCCAGACGTCAATAATGACGTTTCATATTGCCAATTTTTTCCTTCAGGGAAAACACCTGTTTGGTCTTTTTATATTCACAATTGTCAGCAAAATATTTGGGTCGTATTCGGAATCTCTGAAGGCTATAATTTTTCAATAATTTGAATATATTAAGTAAAAATATATTAAGCATAAAGGTTATATTATATTCATATCTTTTTTGTGTAGTTTTTTCTACTGCTGTTGGGAGACCAAAAAAAAGTGAATATGATTTCGGAAGATTCCAGATGGGATTTGAAAAAAATGTCGTGGAGGTTTTATTAGTTTTTTATTGCTCTGTAAAAAAGGATGAAGTTCAAGGCTGCATTGATATCTTGCATTTATCGTTTCTCGTGCGATTTTGTAGATTATTCCTTTTCATTTTAGGTTATTAATTTTTAAACAATTTCCAATTTATTATTATCAAAGCTTTGGGTTATTTAATGAACCCTGAAGTTCTCAGATTCAAATGAATGAAATAAATTTCTTTGGAAATAAGAATATATGCTTCATAAATTTCTTTTATAATTGGATTTTTTTTAAAGTACGGAATTGCTAATCTCAAACCGTTTTTAAGTCAATTTTTGTTTCTTTTTTTATAAGAAATTTCTATTCAAATTGTTCTTATGCCGAAAGTAGATAAATAAAGTCAGGGTGGCCGAAGGTTAGGAAAAAACTAGAAATCAAGTAATTTTTTTATTCTATTGAAAGTAATATAAAATGTGAAACTTTTCTAAATCGTTGTAACAAGACCAATAATTTGAAGAAAATAATGAACATGATAAAAAGAGTATTTAAAAAGTATAACTTTCCAAGAATTTGATAACAATCAGGAACAATTTCAAAGCTCTAAACAAATTTTATTCTTCAAGAGATGCTTCTAATAATAATTTTCAAATTCCAGTTTGTTGCGCTGAACTTTTCAATTTCAGCGCTTCCACAATTTTTTTAATGTACTGAAAAATATCTATTCTTAACATGAACTTTATGTATTATTTCCCAAATAAGGCCATACATTAGTGATTTTTCTTTTCAATAACCTTGCAGGTTTTCTAATTGGTAAATAATTCTGAGATATCAATAAAAATTCCTTTGGTTTTAGCGATTAATTATTCTGAAATCTATGTAAATTTCTTCGAAGTCTTTCGGTAAAAATAGATTATATGTGAATAGATTATGTGATATATTATATAAATACATATATTTAATATTTCATTATCAGTGAGGATTATTTTCAAATCTTCAAAAACTTTCGGAATTTTTTTTGAGTCTTTGAAGTTTTTTGTAATGATATACTATTTTTTAAGATTTTCGAAATTACAAAGTCTAAGAAATACGTGCGAAATCTTTGGAATCTAGAATCTTTTTCATTATATCTATGAATTACTCACCATCTTCGGAAAATATTTTTAATATTTCTGAAGTCTTCTAAATATTTGCGAAACCTTGATAAAATCACTGAAATCTTGGTAAATCTTCCTAATCTTTTTCAAGTGATTCAAATTTTTTGAAAATTACAATCTTTCGAATTATCTGTGTATTTCTTCGTCATTTTCCAAATTTGTGCAGTATCTAAAAAATGGTTTGAAATGTTCGTCAAGTTTTGGAAATTTTGAAATCATTCAAAATGTTGGCAATATTCTGAATTATATCTGAGAATTATCCACCAATCTTTGGAATCTTTCTGAAATCTTTGAATTTAAAATATTTATCATGTTTCGAAATCTTTGAAAAATTATTCACCAATCTCTTATTTACAATCCAAAAATTTGGTGGGTAAAAATAAGTAGACATACTCTAATAAATTAAAAATTTACAAATCCCAAATTGTTTCACTTCATTTATAAAAATTCTATGTTAAAATTATTTGCATTCGTTTTATTTCTGTAGGATCGTTAAGTTCCAGAAATAATTCTCAAAACTAGAAACATGATTATAACGGTAATACTTTCCACAGGATGGAAGCAATTCGGAGTCAACGGTACCAGAAAAGGCATCGAAGGAAGAATACGCGGTGGCAAAATGGATTCGGAACAACGTCCCCTCCAAGAAAACAAAATTCGACAGGAATCACATCGTAGAATATTTTACTGGAGCCAGGGCTGTTGACGCCTTACTTGAAAATTCACCATGGAGCAAAACTCTGTTTGAGACTCGTCAGCAGGTCGTCGATTTCCTCGACCTCATGTTGCGGCACAAGTTTTTCCACAGAGCAAAAAAAGTCGTGATAACGGAGGACGAACTCTGCAAAATCAGAGGTATTAAGAAGAGAGTTAAGGAGCCGAAGGAGGAAAAGAAACCGGCTGAGAAGGAGAAGGATAAAGAGAAGAATAAAGAAACTGAGAAGGATAAGGATGACAGAGAAAGCAAAGAGGAGAAGAAAGAAGAAGAGAAACCTGACGAGAAAAAAAAGAAACCGAAGGTACAGAGAGGGTTTTAATTTCTTTATCTCAGGAACCCGGTCGTCTTTTTCCTTTTACTTTTTTTCAAAATTTCGATCATCTCTGTATTTGATAATTTAGGCCATTTTGTCCTCTTTTCTTTCAGCTGCCATACATTTTTTTACATACAATCTAATAATATCAGGGATCACAGCCCGCCTCCTTTTTCACCAAACCCTCTTCTTACCCCTTTCACGATTAAATGAAAAGAAATTCCTTAAAAAATCTAGAATAGAGTATTTGAACACAATTTTCTCCTTTTTATCGGAGTTTCGACTAATTTTTTAGAAATAATAAACAAATGAAATGCGTTAGAGAAAAAGACGCTTGAAACCGATTCATTTTTGATGATATTAATTTCAGATGTTTTTCAAACGTTTTAAATGTTCATTCTCCACATGCCAAAATGATTTAAAGCAGGTGAAATGAGAAGATATTTTTGAAAAATGAGAAAATAAATTCTTCTGGAAAAAATTATCGCAAGATTTATATTAAACTCGATTCGAAATGCTTTGAATTCCTTATACATATTTCAAATAAAAATGTTGTATTATCAATAAAATGGATGAATTATCGACCAAGTAAATGGTTGAATTTTCCACGAAGTATTTGAACTGTTAATAAAAACGACGGGTTCTCGATGGAAAATGTAATAGTTGATTTTTCATTCGGAGAATATATTTTTTTTAAATAAACATATTTCAAGTGGAAAAGAGAGGATTTTTCAACATAGCAGTTGAATCCTCAACTTAGATAGAATAATTTTCAATCAAACTACTATTTTGAAGCCTTAAAAGCAGATTTTTTACAAAAATGTTGAATTTTCATTGAATAAGGATGCAGTTTTAAACCAAAAAGACAAACTTTCTATCAAGTTAGTGGATTTTCAACTGAGCGAGATGAGTTTTGGACAAAAAATTCAATAGTTAATATTTCAACCAACAAAATTGTTTATTTTCAATCAAAAACAGTTGTCTTGAGCACACAAGATAAATCAGGGTGGCGACTTGACCGGGAATTCAATTAAAAACCGGGAATTTACTTGACTTAACCTGAACTATTAAAAATTCTACCGAAAAAATACGAGAAATGACCGCTTTCTTTTGATAAATCAGAAAAATATTTTATTATTTGATTTAGGGAATGTAACTCTCCTTTAACTGATTCTCAAAATATTCAAATATATCTATACGACATGAGAGGAAGCATTTCTTCTTTTTCCATAATAAAAAAAGCGTTTTGCAAACAGGGAATTTCAGAAAATAATTATAGTTTTTATTCTAGGGCAGGAAGTTTCAGTGAAGAAGTATAAGTTTTCTTGGAACAGGGAATTTTTTTCGTGGAACGTGAACTTTTTAAACTAAGTATAATTCGGATTTAGAAAAGAGGAATTTTAAAAAATCGTTCCTCCAATCCAAAATTTGTCGCGATTTTAAAGTTTCCTCTTCTTAATTTTGAATAGATAAAGTTGCATTATTTCGATTCTATATTCACCTCTGACTTCGTGGAAAATTTGTCTTTTCTGTAGAAAATCAAACTTTAAGGTCAAAAATTATTATTTTTGCTCAAAATACATTTATTCATTTGAACATTTAGCATTATATCTGAAAATTTATCTGTTTGGTTGAAAATAAAAGATTGATCTGTTTGGTTGAAAATCAATTACTCCAACTGAAAATTCAACTGTTTCATCCTCAGTGGGAAATTGATATTTTCTAGTTGAAAATTCGACATTTCGGTGAAAGTTCTTCTTACTGAATTAAAAATTCAATTATCTCGTTGAAATTTCACACATTTTGTTGAGAAATCGATTTTTTGTAGAAAATTATCTTTTTCTTCGGAAGTTAATATTCTTCTTCATAAATTCTTACGGTCAACAATTCAAGTTATACAGTCAAACATTTTTCATTTTAGTCGAACATTCATCTCGTTGAAAACTCTTCTGTTTGGTTTAAAATTAATTTATTAAACCAAAAATGTCACTATTCCATTTTTGTTTGTAAATTTTTATTTTTATGGTTCTAATTTCAACCATTCTGTTGAAAAATTGTATTTTCTGATTGAAAATTAATTTTTTGTCAAAAATTAGAATATTATAGTTAAATTTTCATCAATTCAGTTAAACATTCGTCTTTGATTCTTCGTCATTTTGTGCATAAATGCATCATTTGTTTGACAGTTTTTTTTTTGTTTGTTGAAAGATAGTTTTTCTTGTTACAATCAATTTTTTGAACTGAAAATTTAACTTATTCCAATCGAAAATGCCATAGTTTCTTTAAAAAATCTATTTCTTTATTTGAACATTTATTATTTCTCAATTCCAAATTTGAGTAATCAAATTTTCATTTAATAAACTTTTCCAGTAAAAGTTAATTTATCTGTGAAAACTCAACTCCTTCAGTTAAAGATTCTTTTCTTAAGTATAAAACACTTATGCCTGGTTTAAAATTGGTTTTTCAAATTAAAAATGTTACTGTTCCATTTTTGGTTGAAAATTATAATTTTTTTGCTTGAAAATGCGACTATTTTGTAAGAATATTATATTTTTCTTCAGAAAATGATTCTTTCTATTCAGAAATTAATCTTCTCGTTTGAATGTTTACCTTTATGGTTGGAACTTGAAGTACTCCAGTTAAATATTTTTATTTGAGAATTCATCTTCTTGTTTTGAAGTTTAACTGTTCTGGTTGAAGATTCGTAATGTTATTTGAAAATTCATCACATTGGTTCAAAAATTAATTATTTCGTTGTGAATCTGTTGTTTTTCTTTGTTATCGTAAATTGATTTTTTTTTTAATTGTGAGTTTAACTATTCTAATTTTTGTCAAAAAAATAATATTTTTTTGTTGAAAATTAGAATATTCTTTTCAAAATTGATTTATTTTGCAATTTTGGATCTGTTGTGTTAAAGGATGTTTAGAATGAACGTCATGAATAAAAATAGATGTTTGCGTTTTGCGACAAATATAAATATTTTACTCCCAGTTGACCGGGAAAATTGAAAAACATGACCGGGAAATAAACGAGGATTTGGAATCGTCCGCCAAATCGCCACCCCGTACATTTTCAGAAGGACTGTTGGACCTTCAATTAGAACAATTTAATTTTTAACCAGAAGGTTGAATTTTGAACCAAAAAAGATGACATTTCTAGCAAAAGAGATGAATTTTCAACAAAATGTTCGATTTCTAATCAATAACGGAAGCATTTCATCTTCAGTATAATAAATCAATTCTCGACAACAACAACAAAAAATTTCCAACCAAATATTCAGAATCTTAATCGAAGAGATGAATCTTCAAACTAAAAAGACGAATTTTCAACTGAGCAAGATTTTTTTTTAGGCAAGAAGGAAAAATTGCAACCAAATTATTCAATTGTTAATATGAAAAAAAGTGATTTTCGACGAAAAATATTGAGTTTTTCCCAGAAATTCTTGAATCTTCTACTGAAAAATATCCGTTTTTAACAAAGAATCGAATGCTTCAGTTTTCAGTTTCAAAAATCAATTTTCCACCAAAAAACGAAGTATTAACAGGTAGTTATATTTTCCAGATAATAAAATTTTTTATAGAAAAATTATGAATTCTTATTAAAAAATAAAGTCCTAGATTTTGCAAATAAGAGCAGTTGAATTTTCATAATCATGGTACTTTCGCGAATAACAATTTTTTTATTCTTTATTATTATACTGTAGTATTTGGAAATATTTTGATTATGTGAGAGCTTTCAACTGATACATGAGAAACAAATCTTAAAGTTGGAGGAAACATGAACAGAACAAGTTGGTTTTCCAAATCATAATTTTTGTGTTTTTCAAATTAATTCATTCTAGCTTACATGCTTAGAAACACATTAAAAACAATATCAAAATTAATGTTTTTCAATGTTTTTTATTAGTGCTGAAGTGTTCAAAAGGTTTTTCAATGTTAAAGAGATTTGCATATTATACAAGATGTTCTTGAGAATAAATTAAATCACTGATTTATTGACTCAGGGTATCATTTTGACCTAGAACCTTAAAAAATACCAAAATTACAATTGTTTAAATCCTGAAAAATACCTGTAAATGACTTGGAGTTCTTTTCCGAAACAATGATTTTTTTAGTGTCCACTTTTTAGAAGAAACTGATGAAAAAAATGTTAATTCTTAAGCCAAAAAGACCCATTTTTTACTGAACCATTCTATTTATATCCTGAATTTCTGGTTTTCCAACAAAAAGGGTTTATTTTCTACCGAACAGTTGAATAAAAAAAACGAATTTTATAAGAAAAGGATTTCATTTTCAACAAGAAAGGGAACTCATTTTGTGCCGAATTCCTAATTCTTTAACCAAAAAAGTTGTTAATTTAGGAAATGTGGTTTTATCTACAACCATAAAATAAAATACAAGATGAAAGAAACAGAAAATGGAATATTTTTATCCAGAGTTAAAGAAAATGATCCTTTACAACAGAAAAAGAATGCATTTTCAATCAGGCAAATGAAGTTATGGCTTGAAAAGATCAATTTCCAACCAAACATCAAAATTTCTAACAAAACGAGATGAATTCTGAAAGCAAATAGAACCCAATATAGAAGTTAAAACATTTTTTTTTATGATTAAACTATTTAATCTGTTGTTTTCAAAAATCTGTTTCTCTTCAGTTGGAATAAATTTTCTTAACTTAGAATATAAATAATCCATTCGCTATAGAAAATTAATCGCTTTTAGTTCAAGATTCAGCTATTATGGTAGAAAATTTGACTGTTTTCTTAAACATTTGTCTTTTGGGATAAATATACTGTCCTTATTAATTGAAAAATCAAATAATTTTCTAACAGAAAAATTGAAATCTTCAAAAAAAAAAAACGATTAAATTTCAACCAAACAGTTGCATTTTCAACCCAATGTTTATTCAAAAATATCAATCTTCAAAAGAATAGTTAAATTTTCAACTTGAGAGAAGAACCAAAGAAACGTTCTCACGGCTTCAATTAAAATTTTATCTTTTTCGTTCATAATTTCGAGCAAATGGTTGAACATTCAACTATTTGGGTAGAAATTCGTATTTTTGCCTTGTTTAAACTGTTTGGTTCGTAATTCAACAGTTCCTTTGACAATTCTTTTATTTTTTAATTTCTTGTCTACCAATTTTTCAAATTATCTTGCAAAAGAGATTACACTTCAATTGAAAACAAATGCAATTTCAACCATATAATTGAAATCTCAAGTCATAGAAACGAGGTTTCTGAAAAATAGTTGAATTCTCAAGAAAAAAAATAATTTTAAACTGAGAAAAATGAATTCGAATGAAAATGAATCGAGTAGCTGAATTTTCGATTAAAAAAAAAAATGAACTTTTTACCAAGAAGACCAATCTTATATGAAAAGGCAAAATTTCAGCAAAATACATACATTTTCAAACAGTAAGCTGAATTTTTATCTAAAAACTATGAGTATTCTACCAATAATGGGAGAGTGAAATTTCTAGTTAAAAGAACTGCTTTTTAATCAAAATAACCAATTTTGAACTATTTTTATTCAAGTAAGAAGTTGCATGTTTCAAAAAATATTAGGTATTTAACCAAAATGAATAACATTTCTAGGATAAAGTTAACTTTTAATCAGGACAGATAAATTTTCAACTGAGGAAGATAGGTTTTTGAGCAAAAAAAACTAGTTAAATTAGCCGTTCCGAAAATTATTAATTTAGGAGAAGAAAAATTGTTTTTCACCAAATTCATTGAAAGAAGACGAAATTTGGTTTAAAAAAAACATGCATTCTCTATCAAATATTGAAATTTTCAATTTATGACGGGTAAGTTTGGGAACAGAAATATAATAGTCAAATTGTCAGATGAAAATTCAATTGCCAATCAAATGAAAGATGAATCTTAAGAAAATATTCACATTTTCAATCAGAAATGTAAATCTTGGAAAATGTATTCTAAAGAAACGGTTCAACTCCAAGCCAAAGAGTACATTATTTTCCAACCGAAGAAGGGATTCTTAACCAAGAAGATTAATGTTTCATGAGAAATACAAACTTTCACCAAGAAACCTGGTTTTGACCCATATAATTAAATTTTCTATCAAACTGTTGAATTTTCAAGCCAAAAAGACGAATTCTGAAGCAAATAGTTGAAACCTCAACTGAAACAAAATAATCTCTGACCAAACAGTTGCATTTCAAAAAAAAAAGGATGAGTTTATAATCAAGGAGACAACCTCCCTACTAAAAATATGATTTTCCAACAAAAAAATAAATTTTCAACCAAATAGAAGATTGTTCAACAAAAAACAAACTTTTCCGAAAAAAAGTTTAATCCTGAACCAAAATCAAACAATTTCCTATCGAAAAAGACAAATTTTCAATCAAATAAATTGATTTTCGACCTAATAGTAAGAATTTTTTAGGAAATAAACGAATTTTTAGCCAAAGAAATGAATCTTCGACCAAAGAAATACAATTGTGTCAACGAAATGGTTTAATCCTGAAGCATAAAAAATTAATTGTCAACCAAACAGTTGCATTTCCAACCAATAAGAATCATATATTTTTAACCAAGAAGATAGAGCTCCTAATAAAAAGCCGATTTTCTATCCAAATACATGAATTTTGAACCAAATGCATGAATTTTGAAATAAATAGATGAATTTTCAGATTGAACGATATTTCCTGAGCTAGATAGTTAAATTTCCGATGAAAATATTATTTCTTCACCAAAAATAGAACGAATTTGCAAAAAAAATGTTTGCATCCTCAACCAAAATAGCTTGACTTGTAACTGGATAGTTGCAATTTTTTACCAGAAAGAATGAATTTTCAACCAAGGATGTAAGCTTTTTATTAGAGAAACGATTTCCAACAATATAATATAATTTTCTCCAGAAATAATTAATGTTCCATAAATAAAATATAAATTTCTAACTAGAAATGGAACATTTACATTTTATTTTTAAAAATCAGTTCTTAAATCAGATAAAAATCGAACTTCAACAAAATAGTTAAATCCTCAATGAAGTTTTGAGTGTAAAGATGAATCTTCAAATAAAAGAAAATGAAGGGTCGGATATAAGAACGACATCCGCGCGCGAGCTAGGCGGACTAGCCCCTGAAAGTATGCAATCACCGCGGAGCTCGGAGCGTACTTTTCCGATTAAAAAAACATTTACAAAATCTTCGAAAAGTGGAAAACAGTCAGCGAGGGAGTTGTTCATAATAATTCAAAGTATCCATCTGCTAAGTTTCAGGAATTTCCATCATATACTTTCATAACTGTGAAGAGTTTAGTGCCGGATTTACTTGCGGATTAATCTGCGAGTGGGCAATGCTGCCGTATGTAATAATATATTCAACGGTAAAAGGACAATATTTTACTGCATGAAACCACTCCTATGTATTTTGATTCGCTGAATCCGAATATGTCCGGCGTTTTTTTATAAAAGTTTTCTGGCAAACCAAAAACGTTTGGAATTTTTGGTGTTAAAAACGTTTCGAAGATGTTGGATACTTAAGCTGATTTTTGAGACTCAAGTGAACAAAACTTTTTAAAAACGTTTGAACAATAAAATTTTAAGTAGCTAATAATTCGACACATATTTCAAACGCTTTTAAAACGTTTGGAAAACGTTTAAAAGAAATCTTGCAAGCGTTCAAAAGAAATTGCGACCGTATTCAAAACGTTTTTTTAACGTTATCATTAGAAATTAGGGTATGCTCTAAATACCATTAAAATTACTAAAAAAAAATTTATTTTTCGATCAAACGTTCTTCTAACCTTCTCAAAACGTTTTTTAAACGTTTCGCAAACGTTTTTCAAACGTTGGATTAATGTTTTGTGAACGTTTGATTAATGTCTTGCAAACGTTTTAGAGACGTTTGGAAATTTAATCCTTTCAAATTTTGCTTGATCTAACGTTTACGAAACGTTTTCAAAACGTTTACGAAACGTTTTCAAAACGTTTATGAAAAGTTTTGTTCAGTCAAGGTATCAAAAATGTGCGGAATATTCCAACGTTTTGAAAACGTTTTAGAAAAGTTGTTTCCAACAAAATTTACAAACGTTTTTCAAACATTTGCAAGACGTTCGGTGTTATCCGGGGTGTTACAAGTACATTCGCGTGATAATCGAATCGTCGAAGCCGGCTTTTAAAGAACACTAATTTCAAGGGTAACTTTTGAAGAATAAGTAGCTTTTTCTCAGTTTTAAGAAGCATCAAACAGGTCGAAAGTGACTAACAGTCAAAGTTAGCGAAAAATGTCAAATTTTCGACCTTCAAAAATTTATAACTCTAGAAATATGAACTTTACATGATTGTTACTAGAGACTTTTTCGTCTCAGAATAAGCCATTTATTAAATGAAAAAATCGTCTATCTAAAAACATCAATCTTTTCATAATTTGGCAACATTGCCCACTCGCTGACTAATCCGCAAGTAAATCCGGCACTAAACTCTTCACAGTTCTGAAAGTATATGATGGGAATTTCTGAAACTTAGCAGAGGGATACTTTGAGTCATTATGAACAACTCCCTCGCTGACTGTTATGCACTTTTCGAAGATTTTGTTAATGTTTTTTTAATCGGAAAAGTTCTCTTCGAGCTCAGCGACGATTGCATACTTTCAGGGGCTATTCCGCCCGGCTCACGCGCGGAAGTCGTTATTCTATCCGGCCCTTCATTTATTGAAGGGAAAAGCTTTAAGATTTATAGCATTGAATTCATATTGAATAGAATGCTGAATTGTATTTTTATGCAATTCCGTTTTTTAAACATATCGAAAAAAAAGGTAAAATATTTTACAAACCCCGTTTTCAAATAAGGACTTTACAAGACCATCGTCCAGTCTTCCGTCTTTTTCCATTTTTTTCACAAGGGGATCTATCTTCTCCTTGCTCAGCTTCGCCACTGGAAAAATCATTAAAAGCTTAGATTCATTTATATACGACTCATTTTTATACTACGTTGATCCTCTCTTTCATTCAAGAGTGATTGCAAAAAAGTTGACTTCCGTAACACCTAGTCATTTCCTTCCCAAATTTAATACGACTTCGTTCAGACATTATAACTGAAGAAGTACGGGAAATGATAGTACCGCATCTGTCCCAAACCAAAAATGAAAAATTGAAGAGTGATAAATAGTATAAAGTCAAATTGTTAATTCTCTATCTGCGAAGATTTGAGTATAGTTCGGAATCGATTTATGAACGTTGATTCTAAATAATAGTAAATAATTTTTCTGAGTACTGCATAAATTTTTTGGAATATTTTCTAATTTTTTTGTTCTGCCATACTCCATCACGAATACCTCCCTTGATCTCCTCGTTTCATATTCCCATAATTACTTAAGTTGCCTTTATTTCAGGTGGTTTGGAAGTTTGTTTGTTCCCAAAAATCTCATTGTCTAGAATGGATAACTATTTGGCTATCACCCTCAAATTGAATTCAATCGGCAAAGAAAACATCCACCGCGCGCAAAGAGGCGCTGCTGTATCAAAACAAATATGGCTGCCTATGGGATTCGGCATGCATATGATTAGCCAGCGCCGTAACTAGGCATGTGCAGGCGGTGCGGCGCACCAAGGCCCCGGCTCTGAGGGGCCCCCGAAGATCTTTTTTTTCATAAATAATTTGAAAGTATGAGCTAGAAAAGATCTTCGATGACGTTTTCAAACCATTTGAACCTTTTTTTTTAATGGACTTCGAAAAGGCTTCGACATCACCTTTTTTTCTTAGAAATTCATTTTCAAAGGCCCCTTAGTAGATCTTGCACGAAGACCCCTGCGACCCTCGCTACGGCGCTGTGATTGGCATTAGTCTTAACACGTTCATTCAAGTAAAGTATAATTTAAATTTGATAAAAATGTTGCTACTCTCTCTAAAAACATTGTGTGAGTACGCTGTTGCAACGCCGTCTTCCAGAAACATGATCGAAGGGAAAAGAGCGATCATTTCTGGTTTTATAATCGTGTTTGGAACGACTTATAAAGGGGAAGATAGGATAAACCATAGATTTTATTTGATGATCATGATAATACTAATTCTATTTATTAATCGCGTAATAACTGTATAGAAAACAAACCAGGAAATACATAATTATCAACGCTGAAATTCAAAGAGCAAACTAGTATTCGTTGATCAGTATCTTGAATCTTGAGTCGTTTTAACCGTTCGGAACGTTTATCAACAACAATGCTTTCTCCAACAATATTTTTTACTGTAACAGTACCACCGCCAAATTTTGGTACTTTATGGAAACTCAAATTAGTGTTGATATTTTTTTTGAAGTCACAATTGACAACACAGCACACATTGCCTTTGCGAATATCGTTTCCCCTTCTACGGTTTCACGAGAATTCCATTTTTAAGATTTTTTATTGACTTAATAAACTTCTTATGCACTTTTAACTGAATAATCTGACACAAAATTATTTATTATCGCGTATTTGAGTGCAACACGCATGTAAACAATGCTACGTGTATCCCATAGGCAGCCATGTTGGTTAGTTCGCTAGATGGCCATCAGGTCTCGCATTTCAGCTTAAAAATTCCCAATTTAAACTGATTATTTCAGCTCGGATTATATAATTTATTGATATAAATGAATGATGTAGTCCTCGAGATAATCTAAGAAAAAATTTCAATAAATTCTTACCCATGTCTTTCATCATTATTTCGTCATCTGTTAAATGGGTCAAAGGCCCAGGACACTGACTTAGTGATGCAGTGAGATGCATCTGTGAACTCTTCATTATTTTTCGTAGTATCTGTGAAAACGAATCAATTAATATTGTTAGAACCTTATCGGGGAAAGATACTATGATTCACATACGTTTATTATGTCCTTTAAGGTTAACTTTTCAATATAAGAAATAGGCCCCACAATCCTTTTTTTTATAATAGTATATTCTAGGTTGTGGATCATTAGGAGAAATTATTCACATTTTGTTAAAAAAAAAAAACTGAGTTTTTTTCCTCCGACAATTAAAAAAAATACTACGAAAACCTTGCGTATTTGTACCCCGCCAAAAATATACTTACGGATTCCATACAGAAACCGTACGGTTTCCGTACGGAAACGTACATTTCCCGTATAATATTCGTACGGTTGTCGTACAGA
>WSXT02193944.1:0-19427 GCA_011762715.2 Neuroterus valhalla
ACCAATTTTTGAAATGTGATATTTCCTATCACTTAACACCCTTCAAGCTCGCTTCGTTACATGATTACATCATTATCACATGCCAGCGGAATGCGATTCTCGGAGTCCGGATATAATGTTTGATGTAATAAAAGGAGGTGTATCGATTATCAGAGATTATTCCAGAACATTTTTACCCAAAACATTCCGAAAAATATCCTATAAATATGAGAAACTATCAAACGAAAAAAAACCCGAACCAAACCCGAACATTTTTCCTGATTCACCTTATCTCGTGTCCCAGTTATGCTTTGGAAAGGGATATCAGTTGAAACCAGATTCGCAAAAGTCACAAAAGAGTGATTGGTCACATCCTGAACCCCTTCTCCCATCCTCTCTTCAAGAAAGCACGATCTACTGTCTAAAACGTATTTTTTTAAAGAGAAACTGGGAAACGGGACTCAAGAACGGACCAATCACTTTTCCGTGATTAATCACAAATACGTGTTTTTTGAAAGAGCGACCTGGAAAATTAGTTCTTCTACAAGCACAATGGGATACGCATTAATATGAGATTGGAAAAATATTCAGGTTTTCACCAAAGGATCTAGTCATTTCGCGTAAATGATCACAAAAGAGTGATTGGCCACATCTCGAACCCTTTTTCCCAGTCTCTCTCTAAGAGTAAACGTTTTACTGTCTGAAACGTATTTTCCTAGAAAGAGACTAAGGCAAGGGGTTCGAGGTGTGACCAATCACTTCTCTGGACCAGGGACAAATACATTTTTTTTTTGTAAGAGAGATCTGGAAAATTAGTTCTTTTAAAAGCACATATAGGACACGGAATAATATGAGACTGAGAAAATGGATTACAGGTTTTATTAATATTATTTATGTCATTTTTAATATTTAACTCTACGAACGAAAAGTGGTAACTGATTTATGGTTCGATTTATGGTGTGTTCTCATTGCAAGTTGCAACTCGTTTTCCCTCGTCTGCTTCAGTCTTCTTCCGTCTACTTTTGCCGTCCGCCCGAGCACTGTTACTGCTCGAGTTGCGTATCGACTTGCGGCTATTCTTGATTATCTTTTAGACCAAAATGAAGCTTTTTTCCAGTCTTTTTTTAAGTCTACTTTTTCGAAAAGGGCCTAAACTGCAATTTTACCCAATTTTAAACGGTTCAAACATAATTTCAAGCAAATGAATAAGTAAGAGCTACGTATGAAGAAGAACGATGGTATGGGATAAAAGAACGCACTATTTATTTCGAAGAATATTGCACGTTTTACGTATGATACCCTGGTTTTTGAATTTGTGGATTGTGCCCAAGTCTACTGAATCAGAAAAAGCTTTTTCATCGCTTCAGTCTCCGGAATGGACATTAGAGCTTATATTTGTAGTGTACCCTCAATTGAAATACGTCAATAGCGTAGAGTATCATTTACATGTGTCTTGAGTTTTGGTTCAAAACGGTTATTTTGAAAACCACACGATTGATTCACAAGATACTTCTCAACGTAAACATTAGTAGAAAACATAAGGAACCGTTCATTCTTTGGTGAAATACTTCTGAATGAAACTTCCATGCAACTTTACGTGTCTAGGGTCCATGTGATTGAATTGGTGGCGTTCCTAAAAAGGTGGCAGCTGACACAAACCTTCAGCGGCCACATGATAATCAGATCACAAATGCTAGGAAAATGTACGACTAAGCTGGAGGACATTTTGAAGACCCTTATCCGTAATTCTGCAATAACAACGAGTACAAAGCAGAAGAAGTTCTGTTTAGTGAACGATTCAACAACTGCATTACAATTTAGGGTAAACAACGAATACGCGCTTTTATTCTCATTTTGATGACTGAAGTGATAACAAAGATTTTTTCCAATTCCGAAGACTTTAACATAGTAGGGGAGAGTCGGCTTTGGTGGCGATACGGGGCATAGCGGTTATTGCGGATAACGCTCGCGTTTCCTGATTTTTATATTAGTTCCCTACATTGATTAACTCTTTCAGATAACTGAAAGAGTCAATGACTGTAGTAAACTAATATAAAAATCAACAAACGTGAGCGTTATTCGCGCAATAACCGCTATGCCCCGTACCGCCACCATAGCCAACTCTCCCCTACCCGTATTGAAAACCTGGAGTAAAATAAGTTTATCACGCAAGGTTTTAGACCTTACTAGTACGCTCTTTCATTCCATGCTAACAATTCGAAAGATTAAAAATGTTTTCTAGAAAAGATGATCATATTTACCCACAAATTCAATAGATCAATTTGTTTAATTGGAAGCAATGATGTTCCTGAAGAGTCACAGAACTGCGAAACATTACGCAGTAGCGGTTTATACCTGATATATTGAGTTTGGCTACCATCCTTCCATGTCACTTATCTTTTATCTTCTTTCTTTTCGGCGTCATGAATTTCAACTCTGATCAGTTGAACGTTAAAGTAGATGTCCTACTAATTCTGATATTTCTTGTATCAGTGACATTCAGTCATGTGTTGAATGCATTGTTGAAAAAATTTCATATCAGAATATAAAGGTTCAATTGATTAACATTAGATGAATAGAAAGAAAATCGTTTTCACGGTAAACAAGACGTAAGCCTCACCTGCAACAATGATTCACTGCAGTTTCACCTGTGAGTCACGGACTTATTTTTGTAGAAATATCCAGCAATGTATTATCTACACACTATTGATAGTATTCAAACGATAACACGTGACTTCGTTTCTACACCGTGTACACATTCATGCCTTCAATACCTGGCGACTAGGCTTTGATTCACTGCTATGAATTCAGTACGTGACTAGTAGTAATTGGCTGGACACGCTCGAACTAGAAGGCATGAACTTGCACGTTTTAACAAAAACTTTTGGAAGTCAAATATATTGATATATGTTACATATCAGTGATCTGATTCAATTGCTTCATGATGAAAGATTATGTAGAACCTTGATATTTTTCCTCGTCATTCTCCTAAGGCTTGGAAAAATAGAGAAGGCATTGGTTATTTTTCTTGTCAATAACATGAATGCATACATGTGGCTCCTTGCATCATAGACAGAAAAAATGTATGGGTATTAGAGCTTCAGGCGATCTAGAGAACAGATTAGATACCGAGACGGGTAGGATAGAAAAAAAATATAGGAACTAACCATAATTTATCAAATCTAAAATGAATATACAATTGGAGTAAGACTTGAGAATAAATGCAAACTGACTCTCAGGGCAAAATTGAGCGTTCAGCTACAAACGAGATTTTAAAAGAAGCACCTATTGGGAACACAGTGCGGCCCAAGAATGACGGCTCTCTGCATCCATTTCGCAATTTCTATTGCATTTTTCTGGAGCACGTGTATGACTTGGAAGTCATGAAGCAGTGATGGCGTCAGACCTTTGAGAGAATTGGTGACAAGAATATTGATTCCAATCAGACATTTCTTGAACATTCGCTCCAGCTGCTTTTTGAGGTCTCGACACCTCTTCACCTACTCCGTCTCCTCGATTGTAATGATTTGTCCGCAGAAGCTGAGGATTCGATTTTGAACATAGTTCTTTCAACTCTTTCAAGGATAATGATGTCAGGACCTACAAGTTCAACGTTGACACAAGGATTATTTGGGAACTTTGAGTAAGAATGTTTGCCACTTGCAAATTGATTGCTACTTGAGAATGTTCCCAAGTAAGAGTTGACACAATGTGGCTTGCATCAAATATAAGGAGTCAGAAGCGTGACTTTCTGCTTATCATATTGTATTTTTAATCCCTCCCCTCACGGGTTTGAGAGCTTCCGTCGCCTCAACAATAATTTACATCAGTGCCTTATTCTATTTATTCTAATTCAACTCTATCTCCTGAATTCTGAGGATTCATCTATTTGCTTCTGTCAACAAACTATGGACGCTCGATTGATCTCTCCCAGGGCTTCCGTTTCTCCCTTTCTTCATTTTTCCGCAGTTTTTACAGTCTTTTCATCCATGCGACTCTCTGTCCACTCTAACTCAAAATCCCTCTTACATAATCACTCACACTTCTGCCTTCCTCCTCTTTTCCTGTACACACTTTAACCACATGGTCTAACGATTCCACTTTATACCCACGCATTCTATATAGTTTCTCCTGTTCCTCCATCCATTATCTACATTCTTGCATTCCCTCCGTCATTCTAAATCGATCACCATATTCCATATACTCTCTTTCTTCATCTTTTTCATATATCTCGGGTCTTCAACCCACTTACTCATCTTGTACCACTCATTGTACTCTGAGTCAATAATTTTTTCACCTTTCCACTCTACGTCTTACCATCATCTCCAATTCTATCTCCTGTCATTCTGCTCTCCCTTCGGAGTAAGAGAGTAGGAGGCGCAACTTCATACATTCAAATTGGCCTGAATACCGGGACCGAGTTCACCGGTTCCTCTTGCTTGCATCGGACCCACCTAGCGACCGCCATCGAAACCACAGCCAGCTGAGTTAACCGACGGCTCGCTCAGGGGGTTATATTCACTTTCGAGAAGTATATAAAATATTCAGATAATGATATAATAATTATAAAAAACGTCACTTAAAAGTGATTAAATAAATACAAGTCAACTTATCACAAGCTTTTAAGCTTACATCGTTTCCTAAACCCTGGGGCTCTCAATGACCATAGACGATTTGTTGGCAACAGATGTTAGATGGTGCGATAGCTGCGTGAGCCAAATCATTTATTCGCGCAATGAAGGTCGTGGGATCGAATCTTCTGTTATGATTTTTTTTAACTTCTTTATTTTGCAGTTTTTTTAGATTCTCATATAAGAATTGTTTTTTTTTTGTTTTAAAGAACATTTGAAGATTTAGCAATTTATTTGAACAGATTTCATTCGAATGAAAGAAAGGCCTTTTTAGGAAAAAAATACCATAATACTTTTTTTGCGGAAATCGCTAGCAGAGCATTCAAAAATAATGTTCAGGTTGAGATTTTTGAATGCTCTTCTAGTAGTTTCAGCGAAAAAAAAAGTATCATGGTATTTTTTTCCAAAAATGGCCTTCCTTTTATTGGAATAAAATCTATTCAGAGAAATTACTAAATCTTCAAATGCCATTTTGAAAAGACAATTCTTACATGAGAATTAAAAAGAATTGCAAAATAAAAAAGTGAAAAAAAATCAACACAGATGGTTTGAGCCCACAACCTTCTTCGCGCGAGTGAACAGATTAGCTTGCGCAGCCATCGCAGCAGCTCACATCTGGTGGCAACAAATCGTGCATGTTTATTGAGAGCCTGAGGTTTAGGTTAACGATATAAGCTTAAAAGCTTGTGATGAGTTAACTCGTATTTATTTAAATTGCTTTTCAGTGACGTTTTTCATAATTATCATATCATAATCTGATTATTTCATTTTCATCTCGAAAGTGAATATAACCCCCTGAGCAAGCCGTCGATTACCTCAACTGGCTGTGGTTTCGACGGCGCTCGCTAGATGGGTCTAATGCGAGCAAGGGGAAGCTGGCGATCTCGTTCCCGATAGTCAGCCCACTTTTCGTCGTGAAGGCCATATGAGTTGCGCCTCCTTCTCTCTTACTCCCTGTTGTACACCCTGTTCTTTCCTTATTTCCTGTCTCCCTACCTCCAACCTTGTACTTTCTGGATTGTCTTTTCTAATGAATCGACTTGTTTTTTCTCCATGGAAATTTTACAAACTCCATAGTACTTTTGCAAAACATTTCCATAGTTTAGCGTCACTGGTCTATTTTCGTAATTTCACCGCTTCAATCGAACATTGTACCTTTGTTAACGAAAAACAAAAAATATAATACAGATAAAGCCCTAATATCTCTTTGAATTAATTAATGCCAAGTGGTCAAATTCAGCCTCATACGTTATTCATAAACAAGAAAGGGATAATTAATAGTTTCGATTAACACAATATGAGACATAATTATTAGAGCGATAAACACACTTTTATGATGATTAAGTAAAAGAAATAGCCCCTTAAAGTGTGCCTTTCAAATTGTTTCGAATTATTGCTTATGCTCATATGATCACCAGAAATTCGGACAAAGGTAGGGCGATTTTGAAAAATATTTCCATCACAATTACTTCTGACATAGAAAAGAACTTATGTTTTTATGTCTTTATTAATCAGGCTAGTTTATAGAATATTCATTCGAATATCTTCAAAAAAAATCGAATTTCTCATACATTCATTAAGCGCCGTTTCCAAAATATGGAGGAATACGATTCAACGATTTTTGGAGAAACCCTAAGAGTTATCACGAGTCATATCCGTGAATGTTTTAGTGGAGAGGAGGAACGGATTTCATAAAATTTACCAATTTACCTAAATTTTGGTTTCGATTAATAAATTCAAAGCACCACGAAACTAGCGACACCAAGCTAAAGTTTTTTTGTATATTAGTTTGCCGTATTATTTTGACAACACGTTTGTCATAACCTGCTTTAAACAGTCAACTATTTGGCCAAGTGGAAAACTCCTGTAATTATTCATGCTGAGACTAAACTTTATCGCAGGCAATACGAACGCAATGCAACAATCTGTGAAAAATATTTTTTTCTTGATCCTACTACAAATTCCGAATTTTGAAGTCTTAGGTTACCCAGGTATGAAATGAATATAACATATGAAAATGAACAAAATGTATGGATTTTTTATTTACATTACGATTAAAGAAATGTCGAATCAATTTTATGACGTCAACCATATACACTGCATGGCATTTCATTTTCGGATTGATATTTTCCAGTAACCTAGACATAAGACAGGGATATTTTTTGACAGAAGGTTTACATCACACTCCATCCTCTTCACCATCTTTCAATTATCAGAATGTTTACCAATGGGGTCACGAATATCCAAAATGTTACGGAAAAATGCAGTCACCGATCAATATTGACCCCGCAAGGATTTCTGTCGAATATGGTCCGAGTGAGTTACAATTTGAAGGCTATGACGTACTACCTTATAGCATGAATATAGAAACTAACGGACATACTGGTAAGTCATTTATTACTATTATGTGAAAAATTTTCGCCTATTATTATTTATTTACCAGTCGTAGGCTTCTCATCTTTCATACATTTTGCATGATACTCATATTCTGAATACAACATTTTTCAGTAAAACTTAATGCCAAATGGAATCATTCACGCCCACGTGTAACTGGTGGACGTTTAAAATCTGAATATATATTCGATAATCTTCATTTTCACTGGGGTCGAAATAGTAAAACAGGTGGTGAACACAAGTTTGCAAATATAAGGTAAATATGCATCCATGTCCAAATAATATTCGTGAATTTTATGTGTATGTATTTATTTCATAATCTCTGTAAATCTAAATTAGTTTAAAATTATAAGATCTATTTTCATGACTCAATATTATATATTTAAAAAATATTTTCACATATATTACACTATTGAAAGTTTTCCTCTGGAGATGCACATGGTGCATCATGATAAAATACACAATAGTGCAAAAGAAGCTGCAAGGTACAATGATAGCTTATTAGTCATTGGTATAGCGTTTGAGGTAGGATATTCCGGATGTTGTTTTTCTTATTAATTTCAATCATAATACTATTCTAATGATTACAACTTTTCCAGATAAGTAAGGCTGTAGAGTCAGACTTCTCTCCTCTAGCAAAGAGTCTTTCGTTACTGAAGAGTCCGAAAGACAGTAAAAATGTGTCCCCTTTCAAACTGTCCAAATTTAATTTGCGCCCAAGCACTGGATATATTGTTTATTTGGGATCACTTACAACGCCACCATGCTCTGAGAATGTTGTATGGTTATTGAATACTCATGTATTGACTATTACTCAGCCTGAGGTTTGTACATGCATATTTCTAAAACAGAGCTTGACCTTGATATCGATAAGTTTCGATTGAAAAAAACTTTTTGTAATATTGAAGATCAATTATTTTGATTTATATTTCTTTCGCGAGGCAAATACAACACAATAATGAAGTATCCTGGTTTCATTCGAAACATTACAAATTTCACAACTTTCAGTTTTTTTAATCTACTTTACTTTACTACTTCAACTTTACAAAGTTTGAGTATTTTTTTCTGCATATCTTGTTGAATTTTCCTATTCTACCTAAATTAAAATATATCGAACGATGTCATAATTTATCATGAGCATAGGACCAGTACGCGGGCACTTTCGGTTCTCGCGCTTAGCGCTCGATGGTACTCTCTCCTAGCGCTCCGCGCTCGGTTATGAATTTACCTCGCGCTACGCGTTCGGCTTTTGTACCTCCTTGCAATTGTATAAAAAGCTTCTGAAACTCAAAAGCGAAATGTCGACTACTTTGATTCAATAGGTGTGAATTCTCTTTTTTTAGAGCTTCTCCGGCTTCAACGAATACATTCTCATCGATTGTCTCGTGCTGCGCACTCGATCAAAGGTTGTCCAGAACGGTGGAGCGGTTTTGTTGCCTAATTTTCGTCACATTTTGCGTAATTTTTCTAGAACTTCGATGCATAACTTTTCCCTATCAATCTTTTGTGTTATCCTTAGTCATTTTTTTTTATAAATTTCATTATTTCAGTTTTATAGTTATCTTTCCTGATTGAAATGAAAAATACATATCCTGTTTAAGAAGTTGATGACACATTTAAAGATATTTTCCTGGTAAAGAACTTGCGTCTATATGATTTTTCCTAAGCTTGTGTCAATTGTCCGAAAGTTCATTTTTTTCATTTTTTATATGCTTTTTCATAATTGAAACAAGAACTACTTGTCCTATTAAAAAGTTAGTACTACCAAATTTGCAGATCTTTTTTTGGGGCACAATTTTAGTTCATTCACATTTTCCCGTACCTTAAATAGTCGGACCGAAAAATGAATCTTTGCATTTTTCACGATTTTTGTGCGAACAAAATTTGACTTTTCGATTTGTTGAGAAAACTCAAAAAGTTTTAAAGATCATCCTGAAGGGCTCCCGGAAAGAGAAATTTTTTTCTCCAAACTTTTTTCCATATCTTGCGTTGTTTGCGTAAAAATTCTCATTTTCGTTTATATTTTCGAGTTCTAGAAATGTCACAAACCTGACAATTTTGTTTTCATAAAAAAAAATCATGAGGATAATTTGTTTCACTTTTTACGAAATTCGATCGAATATGATCATTTTTTCGAAAGTTATCGAGTTCACAGATTATTTTTCATTATTTTTTGTGCGATAAAAATGGAATTTTCGATTTTTTGAGAAAATTCAAAAAGTCGTATTCACGATCTTGTAGGACTCCCAAGAAGAAATCTTTTCGCTCTCTGACTTTCTTTTCAACCTTGCGTTATTTGGCTAAGAATTCTCATTTCCTTTTATACTTTTGAATTTCGAAAATTTCACAACTGTGACAATTTTGTTTTTATCAAAAAAAAAAAAATATCGTAAGGATAAATTGTTTCACTTTTTATCTACTACAAGAAACCGTACTTACGATTTTTGAGTCTTGGAAAAAAAAGTCCAAACACATTTTCAAAATGCTTCCCCTCTTTTATTTTTGATCCAAAACAGATGGTTATCGAACTCGACTTGTATTTCTAGTCCCTTAAAATAGGTGCCAAAGTACGATCAAATATGATCATCCTTTCGCAAGTTATCGAGTTCACGGATTAGTTCTCATTATTTTTCGTGCGATCAAAATTGGAATTTTCGATTTTTTGAGAAAATTCAAAAAGTCGTATTCACGATCTTGTAGGACTCCCAAGAAGAAATATTTTTGCTCTCTGACTTTCTTTTCAATCTTGCGTTATTTGGCTGAGAATTCTCATTTTCTGTTATATTTTTGAATTTTGAAAATGTCACAACTCTGACAATTTTGTTTCTATCAAAAAAAAATTGTAAGGATAAATTGTTTCACTTTTTATCTACTACAAGAAACCGTACTTAAGATTTTTGAGTCTTGGGAAAAAAGTCCAAACACATTTCCAGAATGCTTCCCCTCTTTTATTTTTGATCCAAAACAGCTGGCTAACGGAGTCGACTTGTATTTCTAGTCCCTCAAAATAGGTGCCAAAGTACGATCAAATATGATCATTCTTTGGCAAGTTATCGAGTTCACGGATTAGTTTTCATCATTTTTTGTGCGATCAAAATTGGAATTTTCGATTTTTCGAGAAAACTCAAAAAGTCGTATTCACGATCTTGTAGGACTCCCAAGAAGAAACATTTTTGCCCTCTGACTTTTTGTTTCAATCTTGCCTTATTTGGCTGAGATTTCCCATATTCTTTTATATTTTTGAATTTTTAAAATGCCATAACTCTGACAATTTCGCTTTTATCAAAAAAATCATAAGGATAAATTGTTTCACTTTTTATCTACTACAAGAGACCGTCCTTACGATTTTTGAGTCTTGGAAAAAAAGTCCAAAAAATGCTCAAAATGATCCCCCTCTTCGGTTTTTTATTCAAAATAGCTGGTTAACGAACTTGACCTGTATTTTTGATCCCTTAAAATGTCTGCCAAAGGACAATCCAATCCGATCATTCTTTCGAAAGTTATCGAGTACACAGACTACAGACTACAGGCAGACAGACAGACACCTTCGTAAAAACCAATTTTTTAGTATAAATGATATAATTGTGCGAAGATTAATATTTCTGTTCTCGACTGGTACATAGTTGGGTTAGGCAGTATTATCGTTGCCTAAGGAACTGTTACTGTGAATGTGTGTATTTGTATAGGACGCTCATATCCGAGTGTTCAAACTCAATTAAAATTGTTCACTAATTGTGAGAAGAGAAATAGTGAATTCTTGCATCTATCTGAGCGTAAACTTTTGAATAATACTGTCGCGAGACAACTACCGTAATGTGAAAAAAGAAGAATGTTACAGTCACTTTTGTCGTCTGAGATTTGGCTTGGTATTGCATAAGTTTTGAAATATAGGTACCGGATATTCAATATTATTGAATTTCTGACCTTCCCGAATTTTCCAGTGTGGAAATGAGTTTAAGTTAGGCTTACGGAATATTCCGTTATGCTAAATGTTAGTGCTCGTGGGTCAAGCAGTTCGTCCTGGACAATGTCAATTCGAACATATTGAATGTAGCATTAAATTTCCTTTATTAATGACATTTGTTCCTTTGGAGTCTAAACAAATATGTTTAATTATTATAAAAAAGTTAATGCTTGTTTCGATATATTCAGACTGCCTTTGTCCAAGACTTACTCCTTTTATTGAAAATTTGATGCTTTCACGATGATCCATTGTAATGAAATAAGGTGTTTCGGGCTTTGATCTTATTCAACACTACATATTTTTAGGACGATTTGTGTACCTTGCAGTTCAGATCTACAGGGCTGACCTTGAACCTTAAACCTCCGATCTTATGCCTTTGATAGAACACTGTTCCAACAATACTTACTTCTTCTTCAATTGCCAGTTCTACGAAAAAGCATTATGAATGGGATTAGAATGGGTTCTTTAATTTCACCTCCAATAGCCAACTTTTTTATGGAAAATCTGGACATGGACTTGATGAATTAAAAAAGTTTTCCGATTTCATTAACTGAATACATTTTTATATCCAGTTCACCACGGAAAGTAAACAAAACTTAATGTTACCTCTCTCAGACGTTCAAGTGTAAAAAAGATCTGATGTCACATTAGAACATGAATTTTACATAAAATCCACTCATACAACCCACTCATGCCTTCTCTCATCACAATCCATCTCAGACACAGTAACTCAATAACTCCCTTGTTAACAGAGATGTCTACATTATAGATATAGGTAACTTACCAAAGGAATTACCAAACGGTGAACAAGCCCTTATTCAAGACGATTGCACAAACAATCAAATTGCTAGAGCAATCAGGAAACACACTAGAAGAAAGAAGTCAACATAGTCATTTAATAAAAGGTAGAGAAGAGCAACCACCATCCTACCCTACATCCATGGTATCACAGAACAAATACGAAAAATTCTCAACAAACACAACATCTAAACCATGTTCGAACCACGTGCGAGAAAAGGACAACTTATTAACGACGCTAAAGACAAAAAGGCACCTTTCAAATATCCAGAAGTATATATAATCCCTTGCTCTTGAGGCGAAGTTTATATTTAAGAAGCCGGAAGAGCGATGAGCCAACGTATAGGGGAACATGAGAGTGAAGTCACGATGAAACATTTCACCGAATCAGCTTCAGCTTGGCATTATATGATAACAGGGCATAGCATTACAATCGGCAAAACAACCCTTATCGCAAGAACAAACAATATATCTCTAAGAAGGCATAGAGAAGCAATTGAAATCTTGAAACATGCTAATACATCAATTGGGACAATGGATTTGATACCAATCCGATTTGACTTCCTTACCTCCAAATTTTTTAAAAAGAGCACTTAACTGGTCAATCAGATTCGATAAGATCCTTAAATAGGGCATTTGGCCAATCACAGGCATCGTATAGCATATGTGAGAACAAAATATCCCGATACCCTAGTGAGTCATTCTTGAATGAGATGCTCATGATAGATTGATCAGTTCTGATTTATCAAACGCTTCGAGTTTGGTTCTTGAATCTCGAATCGATTCCTTTTCTACCTGCCCTTTACAGGGTAACCCTTAAGAATCCTTCCCAGAAAAGAAATAAACTGAGAGACCGAGGCAACAATCATGCCATCTAATCCGGGAGAAAGTAATCCACAATCGATTTCAGCAAGACGAGACACTGTAGAAAAAATAGGCGAAGAGGCCTAGCTGTATCTTCTAATACACCTGGCAGCGTCGAAACGACTGCCAACCCGACAAATGAAAACCCTGAAACAGACTTCATTGCGGCAAACTCAAGGCACAACGTGATTCCAGGAAGAATACCCTAATTGATGTAATAATTGACGAGGCGAATCTTTTGCACACAGACCTTTATAAGATCCTTAAAGATTTCACGAAATATAAATCTATTGTTTAAAACATCGGCTCCGATGTACACTACGTACGTGTATCCCACATCGAAGACTATCACGCCATATTATCTTACCTCGAAAAGAAAGGCTTTCGATATCATCTTACAAAAATGTTGATGCATCCTCAATTCAACTTGTAATAGGGAATGTTCCCGTTTCTTACCCCGAAACTTTGATCTACGATGTACCAGAGTAAGAGGGATTTTCAATAACCGCAGCTAGCCATATGCGTAACCGACAAACTAAAAAGACCATGCCGATGATTATGATAACAGCCTTCAACACGCCGCAAGCAAAAGAAGTGCTGGAACTACAGTCTCTAGCCTTTTCAAAATATAAAGTGGAGCCCGATTAAAACCGACATGAACCCCTCAGTGCTTCAAATTTCAGAGGTTTCACCACGTCTCTGATATGTGTCACGCTATCCCACGCTGCGTTAGATGTGGGAACGCGCACACTAGTTTTAGCTACAGAAAAGTGCTCGAGACTCCAGCTACTTGCGCCAGTTGCGGCGAAGACCAACTTGCTAACTACAAATGCTGTGCAGCATACAAAAAGCCTCCTGAAAGCCAGCTGAAACCTCTTATTTAAAACCTGCTCTCAACCCAAGGAATAATACCTCCTACTAGTCCATTGAACTACTGATTCCGCTGAATCATAGCCAACCTCGGCAATACTGAATTAACCTAGTTATCCTAATTAAAAATGATGGGGAAAATATAAGCATGAACAGAGCTATAAACCAAACATCAGCCGAGATTATAACTAGTATTTCAGCAACGGCTCTTGAAAATGGCAGCCCGTAATAATAGAATTTTTAATATTCTTTTTTGGAAAGCTCAGAGAGAACTTCAGAAAAGTCACGAATCAGCTACCTACCTCTATGAAAATAGCACCACATTTTTTCTGCTCAGCGCTTTATCTGCTCAGTTACTTTTTCATCCTGCCATGTCAAATTTTTCTCAGATTGTGTATCTATGCTGTAAGAGCAAAGCACAACAACTTCTTCGTGGACATTATAACTCAAGGTGAGCGGCTATCGCGGCTTCACCGTGCCAGCCGCTCACTTGCGTGCATTGGATCTCACATGAGGGGGTGATGGTCGCGGCCGCCTCACCACACCCTCTTTTTTGAAAACCTGAATTCAGGTCAGTATTGGAGAAGTGATTCGTGTACAAACACGACCGAAAGCTATCATATTTCCTTTCATTCTAAAGCTGTAAGGTTTTGCAATATCAATTGTTGTTGAAACGAAAAATTAACATTACTCCAGGACACGAATAGTTTGATGAAGGACTCGTAGACAAATTTGGCTACCGACTTCTTCTGATACAAATATTATTCAGAATATTGTACGCAAAGCATAAATTATTCCCAAAAAAAATCTGCCCACCGCGCGTGCACATTCTCATCACGCGCTTTGCGCGCGGCCCGCTTGCCTCGCAAGTTTGAGCGCGCCTAGGGCACACGTCTTTCGGATCTCGCGGTTCGCGCTCGATGGTAAACTCACCTCGCGCCCCGCGCTCAGCCTTTGTACCTTCATACAGTTGTATAAAACGCCTGTGAATCTCAGTAGTGAAATGCCGACTACTTTATGTCGACTACTTTAATTCGATGAGTGTGAAATCTCTTTTTTTGAAGCTTCTTCGATTGAAACGGAAGCCACGCGTCCAATGAGAAAAATTATAACAAATTTACAGATATTTTTCGGGTGAATAACTTTTCTCTATCAACCTACTGTGTTAGCATCAGTCATTTTTTCAAAAATTTTATTATATCATTTTTATAGGTATTTTTCCTGATTGAAATTAAAAATAAATATCCTGGTCAAGAACTTGATAACACATATAAAGATATATTCCTGGTGAAGAATATGCGCCTATTTGATTTTCCTAATCTTGTGTTAATTGTCGGAAAGTTCATTTTTATTAAATGAAGCAAAAACTACTTGTCCTATTAAAAAGTTACCTTTACCAAATTTGTAGACATTTTCTTAGTGCAAAATTTCAGTTCATTTATATCTTCTCGTACCTCACATAGTTTGACCAAAAAATGAATGTTTCTATTTTTCATTATTTTTTGTACGACTGAAATTTCAGTTTCCCATTTTTTGAGGAAACTCGAAGAGTTTTGAAGATCATCCTGGAGGGCTCTCGAAAAGAAACATTTTTTTAAATGATTTTTTTTCAGATCTTGCGTTTTTTAGCTAAAAATTTTCATTTCGTTTGTATTTTCAAATTTTGAAAACTACACAACTCTGACAATTTTGTTTTTATCAAAAAAAAAAAAGGATTAATTGTTTCAATTTTTATGTACTACAAGAAACCGTTCTTAAAGTCATCGAGCCTTGGAAAAAATGGTCTCGAAAAATTTCAAAATGCTCCCCCTCTTTTATTTTTGATCCGAAATAGCTGGCTGACGAACTTGACCTTCAGTTTCTGACACTGAAAGAGTGTACTTAAGGCCAATCAAATCGATTATTTTTTTCGGAAGTTATCGTGCTCATAGACAGACAGACATACAGACATATAGACAGAGAGACACATTCGTAAAAACTTGTTTTTCGGGTTCAGGGGGTCTCAAAGCGTGAACATTTCACAAAAATGGGGGGGGGGGGTCAAATTTTACACAAATTTAATACCTTCCCTGATGAGAATGTAATAATAAGTAATTTTCGACGTCATGAAAGAGCTTCGAAAACCTGTTTTTGGGAAGGAAACCTCTCATATTCAGTCTAGTGTCAGTTTTGTCATTTTTGATTTATATTACATCAGGTTCATTTCTTCACATTGATCACCTGATCAGAAAAGATGTCCTTATCGTCTACTATCACGAATAATAATAGAATATGGTTTTTTAAAGCTTTTATTGGAAAGAGTAATGAGTAATGTATTTAGTTGCGTGTTTACCAAGATAGTTACTAGATAGTTTTGAGAAGGAGCCCCTTTCCAAATAAATTTGTTAACCGATGAAGAATTATTGCTCCTTGAATAACAACATGGAAAAGCTAATAAAACGGAATGGAATCATTAAAAATATGATAATTTTCTAAATCAAACATTTCACACATATTTCCCCTCAAAATATACTCTTTCCAGATTGGAATACGTCTACAATTTCAAACTGTAATTATAGTAATTTTGCTACATATTTGTATACTTGTATATTTGGAAGGTGTCTTTTCATAATATTAGATGAAAACAGTAGAGCCATATGAACATAAAATTATAAGTTTAGAGCAACAAAATCAATAATGCACATGCTTTAATTTTTTGGGCACTCCGTCCAACGATCGTTGTCATAATGATCACTCAATTGAATGCAGTGATAAAAAGTCCGTGTCTCCGAGCAGCTTTTAATGATAAGTAATAAATATATATAACATATTTGAGACAATTTAGCGAAGAGCTATTTCCCCTAAAAATCCTGCGGGGTCCGTTTGATTTGCCCGTGCAGAAGTTTTTCCGGTTGGCCCTACTACAAAGAGTTTGGATGATTCAATAGTCGTAAAATGGTCGAAAGCCGACCGGGTTACATTCATCTAAAATCAACTAGTCAAGAACCGGATAGTTACTAGCCGCGTCAAGTCTGGGTTCATTTCACGTACGTTTTCTTATACGAGGGTAGAGAGATTTCGTAGGGACCAATTTAATAAAATGATTTTGGTACCGTTACACCGTTAAGTCATAATTTACCGTTACACTGACAGCATTTTTGACTTTAGAATCGGATACCGGTTGAAATTTGTGCGATTGTCTAGAGAAGGATATATGACACCCATTGGAATTTTCACGAGTATCCTTAAAGACCTATAGATTTTACGAAAATGTGACAAAAATCGGTCTACTTTTGCGATTTATGCTATTTAATTATCTTTTCGTAATATAAGTAAAGATGGGCCGATTTTCGCGATTCAAGTTTTGTTTAACTGATGACTATGATCCTAATCTCGATCTCATTAGGGTCTAAAGACTCTAGTGAGGGATATGTGACACCCGTTGAAATTTTCAGGAGCATCCTTCACGACCTATTGACTTTACGAAATTTAAACTCCTTGCATTCCGCAAAATTTTCAAACAATTTTCACACATTTGATACCTTACTGCTAATAGGTTTACAACAAAGTTTGAATCTGAAGAATCGGTCTACTTCTGCGATTTTCGCTATTCTTCATTATCGTCTCGTTACAGAAGTAGAACATAGTAGAACATTGAATATAAGAAAAAGAACGAAAAGAAAAGTAAACGTGGCCAAGTGACACTCGTAAGGAACGAAGTTCCTTTCGTTGCTTAACAAATACTGAATATAAACGTTCCAGAAATTAATATATAAAAGTAATGCGCGTCTTTGAAACACGCGATAGGAACGGAGTTGCGAATGTGTGTTAAGGATACGGACGTACGTGTATACGCATTCGAAACTCCGTTCCTACCGCGTGTTTCAGAGAAACACATTACTTCTATTTAATTATTTGAGGATTATATTTAGTATTTGTTAAGCGACGGAAGAGACTTCGTTCCTTACGCGTGTAACTTTGACACGTTTACTTTTTTTTTTGGAATTCATGTCTTTTGAGGCACATGGCATAATGATGACATTATATCTATTATGTAATAACGCATGCTAGATAAATACTTGTTTGAAGAGTACAAATTGAAAATTTATAGAGATAGTAAACCATGATATCACTGAAACGTTTATCACCAATAATTGATTTATTATTGCATAACAATAATTATTATTATTTTATCCTACACCTATGGACATCTTTCTGATACAAATCTGATAAACCTAAACAATTACTTTCTCTCCACGAGGGAGAAATTTCTGCTGCAAGTTTTGGGAAAACTCCAATTTCAAATTATACCTCTATTGAACTATCCGTATCCTGGAGTGATATTTTTTCCTGTTCAAATGAAAATTAATATTACAAGTATTACAAAGACTAACAATTCTAGGATATGTACCAATCAAATACTTTAAAATATAATAATGAATTATATGTGCATTGAATTGGCATTATTTATGCTCACTGTACTCAATAAGTAATTCGTATTTTTTCTTTTCCAGGTGAGCTTATTCAGGAAAAATAAACTAGCACACGGTGACACATCAAACTACCGAACAATTCAGTGCCTAAATGAGCGAAAAATATTTTATTATCCAAATTATTAGATCCCAATCAGTCTATCGTTCAAATGTTTTTCAACGACAGAAAAATCAGTCTAATTTTCTGTTAAAGATGTAGGGAAAAGTTGATAAATTGCAATAAGATGGTAATTGTCCGAATCGTGTGTATCTTCCACATTTGACACTCAAAAAGATAATAAGAATTCATCTAATAAGCTGTCAATCGGCATGGATTTTTTTCCGAAAATTTGTGCATGCATCGAGAATTTGCAAGAAATAAATATAGCAATGTGAGATAATACAAGCAATACAAGTTAAAAAATGAGAGGTTTGGAGGAAGTGTTCCTAATTTTATCATCATAGAAAAGGTTCATCCGTAGAAATACCTTACTTTGTACATTGGTCCAAATTTCGGAACCCAATTTTTTCCTTTCCCATAACAAAAACATAGTATGAAGGAAAAAAACTTCTAAGTCTAAAAGAAGGAATGCTGTAAGAAATCAAATTCGTCCCCAAACAATAAGTCTACATAGAAGAAAAATAGGTGTCCGAAGTGCGTATCAGTGTCTAAAGTTAGTTGAATTGATGTTCATACGTTAATAAATAATACACATTTTTTTCTTATACAAATTCATAGTTTTACTGTGTTATTCTGCAAGATAGAAAAGAAAAAAAACCCTCAAAAGTTATGGTTCAAAGCATTTGATGTAGATAAATGTTTGTTTTAAAATTTTTTATTCCTTTCAGAAATTTATTCTTCAGAACCGAAGGAGAATAATATAACTCTGTAAGCTAACGTCTTTCCCATTCCTAATTTTCACTGGTTTGTATTTCTATACGCCTTGATTTGCGAATACCTCTTGGGGGAGGGTGGATTCGCGCGCTATCAAAGTTACTGATATCAAGACACAACTAAACTGTAAGTAGGGTAGACGTGGACCCGTTGTCTCACATTTGTTTCAATATTTATTGTATTTTTTCGATTTAATATTTGAGAGTAACTATGCTCGAATTCCGGATGAGCCCTGATCTTCAATTTCACAATTTCGAATTGTTATCAACGATAGACATCGTTATATGTTTGTGTCTGTTATCTGCTGTCTTTCGTGGTGACGCATTTGGGTTATGATTGCAATTAGTTTCTATAAGGAAATTCTTGAGCCATTCACAGGCACGGTGGAAAGGTACTCAATTTTCCAAAAGAATTTTACTGAAGTTTTTACCGTATTTATATGATAATTCCAAATTTAAAAATCTGCCCGCTTCGCGGGCACATTCTCATCGCGCGCTTCGCGCCCAGCTCGCTTCGCTCGCAAGTATCAGCGCGCCTAGGGCGCGCGTCCGTAGGATCTCGCGCTTCGCGCTCGATAATAT